>LGRX02021437.1:0-19991 GCA_001247695.2 Cymbomonas tetramitiformis
CTCCCTCTCTATCTCCTGGGTCACTAGGCTCGTTGCCCCTCTTCAGTTCGCCCTCTCTCCCTCTCTCTCTCTCTCCTGGGTCACTAGAGGCTCGTTGCCCCTCCTCAGGTCGCCCTCTCTCTCTCTCTCTTCCTCTCCCGGGCCACTAGGCTGATTGCCCCTCGCTTTGATTGTGGCATGCTTCCACCTGGCAATGCCAGCATCATGACGAGGGCAGCTGCACGGGTAACTCGCAGACGCTGCAGATGCAGTACCCTCTGGGGTGGACCCTGGTGAGCTGCATTGGGGCATCAGAGCCAGGGTCAGGGGAGCACCTCCGCATCCCATTGTGCAGAATTCAGCCAGCTCCGGCATGTGGAGGGGCTGTTGTGCGCTTTTCTTATCCGCTCTTTATTTTCCCACCGCGGCCATCTGCAGGTAATGCTGAACCTGCTGAACAACGCCGTCAAGTTCACGTCCAACGGGGAAGTGAGCCTAGAAGTGAGCTGCATCGGAGTCTGCGCGCCGCATGACGCACCGACCAGCTCCTCGGAGGAGCCGCGGGCACCAGGGGCGAACCGCGCGTCCACGTCAGAGGGCAGCGACAAGGCCTCGGAGGGCTCCGGCGGGCCGGCCAGCCTCCGGAGCGTGGAGTCCAAGCGCACGCGCGAGGGCAGCGACGAGGGTAGCGCAGGCGGTGGGCCGTCAGGGCCATCCACCGGAGGCTCTGGCGGCTCCAATGTGGAAGACGAGGTGCAGTCGCAAGACCAGGGCTTCCAGCAGTACCGGCTACGGGTCGCGGTGAAAGACACTGGCATTGGTATCACGGAGGAGGGACTCTCCAAGCTCTTCGTGTCCTTCTCACAGGTGAGCGCCACGTGTCCTTCTCACAGGTGAGCGCCACGTGTCCTTCTCACAGGTGAGCGCCACGTGTCCTTCTCACAGGTGAGCGCCACGTGTCCTTCTCACAGGTGAGAGCCCCCGCATAGGAGATGGTGGCACGCGGCATCTTGGGATGCCCGCCTCGGATGGTTGCAGCGGGAAGCGCAGAGAGTCTCGAGATAGTATTTGGATCTGCGGCCAGGCGGGCCCACGGCTCCCCTCCTAGTCCCGGCTCCAGTGCTCTGCAACCGGCGTGCCGGTGTCCTTGGATTGGGGCTTCATTGGTGTCCACCTTGGCACATCGTGCGCGGAGCATCGGCCGACGTGCTCGCGGTGGTGCCCCTGGGACAGAGCTTGCTGTGACGTGGATCTTCTCAGAGATTTTGCAAGATCCCCCTCCCCACTCAGTTTGGATCTGTGTGGTTGCACAGGTTGACAATTCCCCGACGCGGCGATATGGTGGGACCGGGCTAGGGCTGGCCATCAGCAAGAGGCTATGCATAGCCATGGGCGGAGACGTGCAGGCGGCTAGTGCCGGGCCGGGGCAGGGCTCCACGTTCACGTTCTCAGTTCTGACGGACCGGTGCCCGGATGCCCGGCCTCTCACCTGCAAGGTACCGCAGCTTCAGGTGCGCTCCCGATGCAGGGACCCTCACGCGGGTGCAGTGGAGGCTGCGCCACGAGACAGCTTGTTGAACCCCACGAGCAAGTTGTGAGGGTTGCGCCGCGCCGTCGCGTTGGTGGTGATGAGGTCCGGCGAAATGAGAAGCATGCCCGGGCGCGGGGGCTTGTCCCAGGGCAAGCACGTTCTTCTGGCGGAGCCAAATGAGTTTGTGCAGAGGAACATGGTGAAGCTGCTCAAGGGATGGGGCACGACGGTCCACCTGTGGGATCCTTCCCACAGCCCCACGTCCTTGCAGAGCTGCCCCCCACCTGTTGCCAAACCATCTCCTGAAGGCGACCAGGCAGGCTCTAGTGCGGAGGTAAACACGGAGGTGGGGGAGAGCTCGCCTGCGGACCATCCCTGGGACATTGCCGGTGAGCAGCCCCTATTCGTGCACGCCCCCTCCAGCCTCTGGCTTTGTGCAAGGAGCGCCTTCGGCCCTCGGCTTTTTGCGGGCTGCATCCTCGGGCTCATTTCTGGAACATGTACTTCAATGCGCCAGGTGGTAGTTTGCGAGTGAAGCGGCTTAAGCGCCCTGCAAAGTGCCGCTGTTTATCAGAGAAGTTTGTGAGATGAGGACAGTGTCGCGTGATCTAGAGGGAGATGAGGCGTCCAAGACAGAAGGCATTTTCAGTACCGAGACACCTGACCTGAGCATGTCATAGCCGGCATCAACCATCTGCCCCGGCGAAGATTGCGCCAGGCGGAAGGTGAAGAAGGAACTCGCTGTCGCGAGGAACGCTGAAAGGGTTCCGCCATTGGAAGACACAGTGAGCCATGCCCGCGCGATTGAAGGCTCCTCAGTCACTCGCATGGTGCATTCAGGCGCGCGCCAAGATGTGCACGCGGGGTCCTCAGTCACTCGCACGGTGCATTCAGGCGCGCGCCAAGATGTGCACGCGGGGTCCTCAGTCACTCGCATGGTGCATTCAGGCGCGCGCCAAGATGTGCACGCGGGGTCCTCAGTCACTCGCACGGTGCATTCAGGCGCGCGCCAAGATGTGCACGCGGGGTCCTCAGTCACTCGCATGGTGCATTCAGGCGCGCGCCAAGATGTGCACGCGGGGTCCTCAGTCACTCGCATGGTGCATTCAGGCGCGCGCCAAGATGTGCACGCGGGGTCCTCAGTCACTCGCATGGTGCATTCAGGCGCGCGCCAAGATGTGCACGCGGGGTCCCTTTCGCATTGGTTCAATCTGGTGAGTCGTTGTTGTTTATTGGCGTTTGTTGGCGGGATCACCTCTGTGGTAATGCAGTTGTGGACAGTGGATATAGAGAGCTGGAGGACGCTCTGACGCACGGTGACAGCGGGTACTTTGAGAGAATGGGTGTACCGCCCCCTTTGCGTGAGTGCCCAATGAAGTATCCCGAGAGCACGTTGCTCTAGTCAGCATCAACGAGATAGTTCAGGTGGATCTATCTAGGGTTTCTTTTGGGAGAGGAGGTGTCTCAGCTTAATTGTATGGATTCGATGAGATCGGTGAGGGATAGAGGTTGAGCAAAGAATTTAGTTGTGTATGCTGTTGCTGATGTCGGACGGATGCGCTGACCCGGACGAGATGTGGGAAGCAGGGACGGTACCGGTGGTGCCTCTGGCTTGGCCGGGCACCGCCATGCAGAGGTCGCCATCCAGCCAGACCCTAGAGGAGGAGCCCACTGACGACGGAACAGCCTGTGTACAAAAGCCCATTCGTCAATCGCGACTTCTGAGATGCATGTTGGTGAGGCCTGTGATAGACCCCCTCCCAGGAGGTCTGTGATGGCGAATTGTTAATAGAATTCGGATGTCGGATTCTGTCATTGACACATCCTTTGGTGAGATTTGTGAGATTCGGGTCATCAGTTTGGTCGGAAGTCATTGGTCGTTTCTGACTGTGAGTCCTTTTTCCAGTTGTAAGATGAAAAGCCACCTTCTCATAGTATCAGAGGTATCCCATTTTTCAACACTCTAGTGTGAAAAGTAGATACCAGTGGTCAGACTTCAAGCTAAACATCCTCCACGTCACGGGGCGCGCTAACCTCTCGGAGTTTGGCATGCGAGCTCGAGGCATCAACTTTCTCTAGAGTCTGTTGCGAGAATCTATCACCGGCGAGGTGCTCCTGAGCCCCGACATGGTCTGCAGCATCCCACCCATTTCACAGCTGGCTCCTGACAGCGCGCGCCTGGTCACTGGTCACTGACCGCCACTTCCCCGCACACCGGGGAGGACCATGAACCACTCATAAAGTGACAGCGCGCCCTGGTCACTGGTCACTGACCGCCCGCAACTTACACCGGGAGGACCATGACCCCTCATAAATGACAGCGCGCCTGGTCACTGGTCACTGACCGCCACTTCCCCGCACACCGGGGAGGACCATGAGCCCCTCTCATACACATGACAGCGGCAGCTGGTGCCTGGTCACTGACCGCCACTTCCCATACGGGAGGACCATGAACCCCTCATAAATGACTGGCGCGCCTGGTCACTGGTCACTGACCGCCCTTCCCCGCACCAGGGAGGACCATGAACCCCTCATAAATGACAGCGCGCACCTGGTCCTGAAGTGCCTGGCCGCCACTTCCCACTTACACCAGGGAGGACCATAGGAGCCCCTCATAAATGACAGCGCGCCCCACCTGGGTCACTGGTCACTGACCGCCACTTCCCCGCACACCGGGGAGGACCATAAGAACCCCTCATAAATGACCCAGCGCGCGCCCGGTCACTGGTCACCGACCGCCACATCCCCGCCCACCGGGGAGGACCATGAACCCCTCATAAATGACAGCGCGCGCCTGGTCACTGGTCACTGACCGCCACTTCCCCGCACACCGGGGAGGACCATGAACCCCTCATAAATGACATATGTATCTCACACAGCTCCATCTTCGCCTTTGCCTGACAGAACCCAGCAGGGCAATATGAGGCAAGCCGAGTAACGGTGGAAGGATTGGTGGGGAGCAGGGAATGCTCTCCAAGGATGACACGGGGGCAGCAGACAAGACGTGCAGACGCGCCCAGCTGGCCAAGTGCCGGCCGCTAGGGGCGAGGGCTCCTCCGGCTTCGGTGTGCACCGAGGGGGACTCTGCAGTTGCGGCGGCGGCGGCGGCGGCGGCAGCAGCTGAGCAGCGCTTAGGGGCTCATCTTCAACACCCCGTGGATACGACATTGACAAATGGGAGTACAGAAGAGGTTAAGAAAGATACGGAAGAGCCATCGACGAAGGCCCTGGCGATTGAGGACCTTCGGATCCTCGTAGCAGAGGACCACCCGGTGAATCTAGCGGTTGCACTGCGAATGCTGAAATATTTAGGTGTGTGGCTCTACGCATGTTGAGATATTTATGGGTGTGGCACTGCGCATGCTGAAACACACTGCGCATGGTGAGATATTTAAGGGGTGGCTCTGCGCATGGTGGAATATTTAGGTGGGTGGCATTCACCAATGTGAAACCGGTCTGAGTTGTGCTGCTTGTGTGATGCCATGACAGAAGTGACCACACATGTGATGCCATCGCGGCAGTTTGTTTTGCGGAGATGGGTTTGTGCACGAGTAAGCAGGAGTGTTTTGTATTGGGGTGCTCTGCTGGCAGCCTTGTGAGGAGGGGCATAGGGGTGCTCTGCTGGCAGCCTTGCGAGGAGGGGCATAGGGGTGCTCTGCTGGCAGCCTTGAGGGGAGGGGCATAGGGGTGCTCTGCTGGCAGCCTTGTGAGGAGGGGCATAGGGGTGCTCTACTGGCAGCCTTGCGAGGAGGGCATAGGGTGCTCTGCTGGCAGCCTTGCGAGGAGGGGCATAGGGGTGCTCTGCTGGCAGCCTTGAGGAGGGGCATAGGGGTGCTCTGCTGGCAGCCTTGTGAGGAGGGGCATAGGGGTGCTCTGCTGGCAGCCTTGTGAGGAGGGGCATAGGGGTTCTGCCGTCTCTGAGCCGGGGAGGAGTAGATAACGCATAGAAGCGCGTGTACACTTTGGTAGCAGATTACTCGGGGTCATTTTCATGGCCGTGCATACGGAGTGTGGAATTTGGGGAGGAATCTATAGGGGGCGTTACGTGACTGCGGAGGATGCGCTGCGCGGTACAGGGGCTCAGAATGTGATTGCAGCAAAGGATGGATTGGAGGCTGTGGAGCGGCTGAAGCAGCTACCCCAAGGGGCATACGAGATCGATCTCATTCTGATGGATCTCGATATGCCTCGCATGGACGGCCATCAGGCAACGGAGGAGATTAGCCGCCTCTGGCCGACGTGCCCTGGCACCTCCCAAAATGGGGCGGATGATCAGAAGAGCTCCCTGACACTGATTCGCGCCCCAATCGTTGCGGTCACGGCGGATGCTTGGGAGGAAACTCGAATGAAATGCCTCTCGTCAGGTGCTAGTCCCACTCTGTCCGCTGGGCCTTCCCCTGCATTCCTCGGACGTTCTTGGGGGGTAGATCCATGGAGGCTGGCATTCGCTGACTGGGCCCATAGGTACATGCATAGCATTCTTGTATTGGAAAACTTTGCGAAGGGACGCAACTGTAAATTATGGAACCAAAAATTGCAAGATATTGGCACTCGGATGGATGGTTCTCATCACTGCATGAGATATTTTGTAGAAGCTACTGACGTCATGATGATGTTTGGTGTGTCAATGTTGCAGGTTTTAATGGATGGTTACCGAAACCCTTTCGATTAGAGGGTCTCAGAAGAATCTTGGAGAAGGCAGTCATCGATCGTGAGTTGAAAGATCTATGTGCTGATGTGGTGTGAAGACCGCCCCTATTGCAAATTGATTTTCCTTTCTGGACGAATTCAAATAGATGGGTTGCAGTGTTTGGTGTGTATTGGTCTTACATTCTTTAGTTGCTGTGCTGAAACCGTGGTACTCACGGTATGGCACTGCTGAGCCAAAAGGGCTCTCACTTACGGGCCGAGATTCTGCTGACGTGTACCCAATTGATGTAAATATTTTCTTTGGAGTGTGACTAATTAACTTAAAGGGTCATAAAGCAAGGGTGTACACAACCTTTGAGAGAAAGATGATTGCCTTTCTTCCAACTCTCATTGCTGACGATTGCTGGTTGTACTTCGTGATGTCACACCGTCTTGTGGGTGACTATGTGGCTCTTCGTCCTAGAATTCCATCTACCTATTGGTAGGCCGATCACAGCTACTACATCTGTCAATCGCTTGCGGCGTACAAGTACGGTTTGGGATTTCAAAGACCAAGCGATTTTTTTTGCGTTGGCTCAAAAAATTCTTACTAACTTGTTACATCAATGATATCACCTGCAAACTTTAAACTCGGACGATTACTTACGTGATGTGAATGAGGGCAAGATCGTGATGTGCTAAAGGGCTTGCAAGAGCCCTTAGCGATGCAACCCAGACCGCCCGATGTGAATTGGGACGGTCAGGGTTTCGTCTGAACGGTTGCCACCGCGAACGTTCTGCCTCTCGAAACGAGTGGTTTGAGCGAGTTCTCGCCCGCATGTCAACTTATGCACGCCACTAGACAGCTAGCGCACCCCATGCATGTAAAGCAAGGCCTCTCTTACATCACTTGGTCGATTACATAAAACTGACTACAACACTTGGTCGACATAAAACTGCCCGATTCCTAGATCTTGAGATGCATCAGCAGGTTATATACCTACAACGGGTTGATTAGGGATCGATAAATCATACGCTAAGGGTTTGAAGACGGGGATGGCGCAGCGAGACATGGCGGTTCGAGTTTGAGTGGATTTGAGCCCGACTTGCCACTCTACAGGCTTCAAATTGAAAACATGCGATTTCCCTTATTTATATACGGCATGATACGTCATCGCCCATGCATAACGCATGCTGCCAATAGCGGTGCCATGATCATGGCGCATGCCCACAAATGTACCGAGCCGCCGTGCAACTGAATTCCCTGAAGTATGAAGATGATGTGCCACATATATTGAGTCGTGCGCATACGGCGCAGTGAGTGATAAGGAGGTACCGTACCGCCCAGTTCCGTCCATAATATAAGGTAGGCGACGACGAATCGCGCCAAATAGGTGTCTAGAACTCGAGTCATCGCGAAAACGTGAAAGTAAGTTCATGTAAAACATTGATCGGTATTAGCAATAATGGCAACTCTTAAAATGTTAACTGTCGACTACTGACTTGACTGATCTTGTCCAGTAATAAAGGGATGGCTGCCCTAATCATGCGATGCATTTGGCGCAAGCCCGCCGCGATCCCATTCCGAAGAATTCTCACTCGCTCAGAAAGTGAGAAGCACTCTTCATGACACCATCGGGAATATTGGGAATAATTTTCTCGGGTAAGAGTTAGCATGGTTGCACCATAATTCGCAGCCATCTTTTTCTTACCCCCTTTCATCTTTCATGATATAATGTGTTCGCTTCAAATTGCATTACGCAATTCGTTGGGTCACCTGACGGTTCTGTTCGGCATACATTCAACGCATGTACATGGAGATCGCATTTTTCGCTACTCTGTCCATCATCGAATTCCAAAATCTCATGGTAGGCGGTCCAAGAGTTACATTTCTAATAAGGGTTAAGTCGAGTAAGCGCGTAGGCAAATGCCGAATGTCGCAGTCTGCAGTGCGTAGGCAAATTATTTAATGCTAGCGTCTGCACGTAGGCAACAATGATTTTAATAAACTTGTAGTGTGTAGGCAGACCGTGTACACAACGTAACCCTTCACAATAATGTATGTGAACAATATTATGTAAATTCAACCCGTAGATATCAACTTCTGACCACAATGAACATATCTAGCGGTTGGAATTGCGAAACACTCGACGAATATCATAAGGATAATGTATACGTTGTGTGCCTATTCAATCTCGGTTACATAGCACATGGTGTCCTAAAGGGTCCAACCTCATCCAAATTTGGTCCGATTTGGCCAAATAGCAAAGGAGATAACACGCGCGGCGCAAAGTCGAGTTTATTGTTATAACTAATTCTTGGTAAATCCCAATAAAGTATTTGACAGGGCCGGAGATTGTATCTATTTATAACATGTATCTTCTGACTGTACAGCGGCATTACTTGAGCGTTCAGTGGTCGTGATGCTTGGCATTTGATGTTATACTAAGCTTGTATACCCTTTACCATTAATCTGACAGGTTCTTTCGCACAGTTCATTGCGCTAGCCATTTCCTACAAAATAAGTTATGATTTTGGTATAAAAATCGATCGTTTTCGTGGATTATTTCCACCCTATCTTGAGGAGTAGGAAAACAGTAGACTCTCATGCAGTGTTAATCACAGAGAAGCCAAAAGTATAAATTCTGACAGTATGACAGTAAGACTGTGCTGACAGAGTACAGTACTATGTGTATATGTAGACAGAGCAATGATGACAATGAGTCTGCAAGAGACAGAAGATCAATTCAAAATGTACATAGTGTCTGTTACAGAACACAAGAGTACAAGTACGAGTACAGAAGTAGCTATGACTGAGTAACAGTAAGCTGAGACAGAGAACACAACTGTGTGATATAAGCACTGACTGTAACTCACAAACACTTCTATCAGATTTAATATCATTCAACTGTGTGTGTGTGTGTGTGAGTTCGTACACATTCTACTAGTTATATGCCTGAGTATACAAACTAAGTAGAAGTTGATTATCCTAGGTTATGGGCCTTATATGGATCTGAGGTAGTTTAGGTACAGTCGTCATGACTGACGCGGGGGTGCCAGTTTCAGAACGGAAGTATCCTACGCGGGAATCACAGCTTCAGGACTTGGTAGAGCAACAGGCTGCTTTTATGAAGACTATGGCAGAGACAATTAAGGTGTTGAGTGCTGAGAAGAAAGAGCCTGAGAAATCAACAGATCATGAAGAAGCTGAGTCGGGTGTAATGAGCCCTGCCAACGCACAGAAGACAGTTCAGTGCGTAGTGAAGTTATTAGGTACGACGAAGTACACGGCAACAGAGAGGAATCAGTATGAATCCTGGGTTCAATTTAAGACACAGTTGGAGTCAGCAGTCACGTTTTATCCTGAACTGCTTGAACTGGTGTGTGACTATCAAGTGTCAGATATTGCAGATATCAGAGGACTGAACTCGTTTACGCCTAAAACGGATGGTTATAGTAAATCGACTGCAGAGGAAAAGCCTTCATCACGGGCGGGAGATAGGCCTTCATCACGGGCTGAGTACGGAGATAACGACGCGGAGGACGAAGAGTTTGCAGACGGCGACAGCTTTATTACTGTGCCTGGTTCTGCCAGTGTGGCAAGTACAGTTTTGTCAGCAATTCTGAAGCAGGTAACAGCCGGGGACGCCTTTGACGTGGTACGACGCTGTGGCAATGACGGTTTGAAGGCGTTCAGGAAACTGAAGTGCAGAGTGGAGCCGCAGCTGTTTGGACAACTCGCGGGTTCAATGAAGAAGCTGTGCAAGCTGACCGTGAACGTGAATGAGGACCCGGTGAAGCAGTTGGGTTACTTTGGGGACGTAATGAGTTCTGTGGCCAACTACGGCGGCGCGAGGCTTGATCCTACAACTGTGGAGGTGCTGGTGACTGCAATGGCTGTGGCTGCTATGCCTATGGAGTATTCGCAAGTAGTTGCTGATATGAGTAAGGAACGACGTCCTTCTTTTGATATGCTTGTGCAGAGGTCTGAGGATTTCTTCGTGAACGTGGTGCAGCAATCTTTGGTTCCTTCATCGAGTATATTGGGGGCTACTGTGGACGGGGAGACTGTTGCTGTTGCAAGAGCTCTGGTTGCGAGCAGAAGGAGGCAGAGCGAGGAGAAGAAGGTCAATGACGGAAAGAAACTGATATGTCCTACGTGCTCTGGCGTTCATTCTGCTGAGAAGTGCTGGATAGTGAACCCGGCGGGTATGGAGGAGTTCATCAAGCTTAATCCTTCTAAGGAGAGAGCGGTTCGTGAGAACTATGCGCGGAGGCTCAAGAAAATCGCGGCGAAGAAGACACCTGACGCAGCACGCGTGTGCGGTGTGACGCTCCCAGGCCCGCTCATCTCCTCTCCGAAGAGCCTCGATGGCGCCCGGTCGCCGTGCACACGCTGCGCGCCACCCCTAGGCACCATGAGTATGGCGTGCCTGGTGGGGCATCTGCGCGTCACGCGGCCCGAGACAGCGGCCATCTATCCGGCTGCCTCGAACACACTATTCGATGAAAATGATATTCTCATGTGAAAATGATATTGCCTTATTTACCTCATGATAGGCTTAAAAAGCCGCATTTTAACAGTCAAAAACATGCAAGTGCAGGTTGTGCATTAGATTTAATGGTTTTTATGGTACAAAATTGAGGTCAAATGCACTTTTTCGAAATCTAGGAGGAGTGAAAACACACAGAACTTTTGACTCAGAATCTATATACACGTTATACACATATTATTTACATGTTTTTTTTTCGTCTTGCTTTACGCGTCCACTTCAGGTGCTACCGCTACCGCTACGCAATTATCAAAAGCTTCGTCTTCATCGGAATCATCCGATTCATTCAAGTCACCTAGGTCCTTGCGCGTGCGTTTGGATTGTTGTGCAAGCAAAGCGACGACTATCTGCGCGTATTGCTCGTTCGGTATACTCCGTTCGGGGTCATTCGCATCCACATTCCATGCCAGCACTATTTCATTCTTATCGAAAGTCTCGGTAGACGGTCGGTGCCCCGGTGGCGCTGCGAAAGCTCCTGGGTGACTCGCAAGCTGCTTGCCGAGGTGCTTCTTCTTGGTGTCGGTGTGCTTTTGGGTTGGAAATAGCGATATAGCAGCTGTTGAGTTGACGGATAGCGCGCCTCCACCTTCACCAAGTACAACGGATCCGACCATTCGCTTCGCTTCAGTTGTACGCGGAACGCGAACTTGTCGTTTTCAGATTCCACCGCGAGAGCCACTGCAAAGCTGCCGACTGTCATCTGGCCGTAGGTGACCTCCCACTGGGCGTTGTCCACGTACTGCTCTGCTCGCTTTTGGGCTCGACCTTGGTGTTTCCGTTTACCGTTGTACACTTCTATCGGCGCTCGATCAATTCGGCGTTGGATGCGCACCGGTATAGCGGGGACGGCGGCAGCCTCGGCAGCTTCTATCGCCAACGCGGGCGCCTCTATCAGTCGAACCAAGGTGGTATTGCGCTCGATGGCGATTTTCTCGGGATGCTGGAAGGGTATCGCGGGCGCTTGACATTCTCCACCAGCAGTTAGGTGGCGCTGTTTCTCGATGACATCCTCGCGCCAAAACTTTTCGTGCACCTCCGTGAGCTTTGTGCCCAAAATGTCCTTCAACGCCTGTAAGGTATGCTCAAGCTTTTCGATGCCTTCTTCGGTAAAAGGAATCGGCTTGATGTATCCAGGCCCCGCGACAGGGGGTGTAGAAACAAGCTTTGGCAATGGAGTCTCGGGTAACCATTTGGGTGAAATGGAATACTGTTTGTACTGCATGCCCACTTCGCCGTGCTCGTTCTTCTTGAACTTGAAAGCCTGCTGTGCCAAAATATTGTGGCAATCGAAGACGTGACCATCAAACCAAGAGCTGAAGTCGAAGATCTTCTCGGTGTGCTCGCACGTTACACCATCCGTAAAGCATTCTTGTGCGACCTCTATCATCTCGTCGAGCGTCCAAGCTTGCTTGCGTCGTAGACGCACGGAGAAGCGTGAAAACATCTGGTCAATGTTCTCGTGCGTATGTCCCACCAACAGAAAGTTGAGTTTCACCTTGCGAAAGACGTCCGTGTGAACCAGCCAAGCTGCGTATGCCAACATCAACTTGCTCTTGTTGGTGCTCACATTGTCAAGCTGTACATACAATACTTCCGGCATCGGGTATGAATTTTCCCCGTCCCCGTTGCGTCGATGCTCTTGAATGCGGAGGATATCCCGGTGCAAAACGTTGACAAGGAAGTTCGCATCGTCCTTGAAGTTGGCGTAGTTGAAATCCATGAAGCGGCCCACGTTCTCGATCATGCTCCCCATGTTGTGCACGTCAAGGAAGTCCTTAGAGTCCAGATGTTTAGGGATACGTCGAAAGTGTGGCAGTCGGGTGGTCCACTGCGTCATGCCATCGATGATCACCGAGGCATACTTATGCCAAGTTTTGTTCATGGTAATGCTCTTGGTCATATTCGCTTTACGACCATGTTTGTAGAACTTCTGGCGCTCCGCTCGTGCGATTGCATGATGTTTGTTGAGAGGCCCGTTGTATTGCGCTGTGCAAGATACACAAATTTGGGTCAGTGAACAAATTACATAAGCATATAAACACATCACAAAGCTATTCATGAATATTCACCTTTTTGAGATTTGGTTAAGCCTTCCTTCAATAACTTGAAGGACGCGCAAACATCGCACTGAGAAAATCGGTTCGTCGATGGAATCTTGAGCCACTTCCTGCAATCTTCGTCAAATATTTTGTAGAAGTAACTGAGAGAGCATTTTTTCCTCTCCTCATTCTCTTGCAAGCCCTCGTTGTACTCGTCCCACAGCTCTTCGATGGTCAATCCATCCGAAAGATGAATCGGTTCTTTGTCAGGTTGGTGTTGTCCGTATTCGTCGGCGTATTTCTTGAGCCAGGCGACGACCGACTCGCGTTTCAGAGAAATCTTGCGGTTGTCCTCCTCGTACGTCAATCCATGAACAAACGTGTGTCGGCCCTCGAGCACGCGTGTCCGACAGTCGTGAAGATACCCGTAGCTGATGCCGTAAGCCATATAGTAGAACTTAAAGCACACCTGTTACAAAAAAAACCGTCACTCAAAAAATTAATAACACATTATCTAGAAAATGCATAAGGGTTTTGGTAGGTCATGCCAATTTAAGACGCTTGGGAGACACCCCCAACACTGCACGTCTGCAGGCGGGACGGCCGTCGCATGCTCGTCAGCACTCTCCAAACCACGCCTTAAATCTGCGCAACCTAGACCCTCAGTGGGAATCGAACCCACGAGTGCGAGGTTCATAGCCTAGCGCCGTACCAACTCGACCAACGCGTCGCGAATGTACTTTAGAAATTTATTTAGAAATTTATGATACAATATTCCACATTCCTGTGATGACAAGATACACAATCTATCACAAGGTCCAAGAAAAATTTCGCTTTGGCCAGAGGCCGTTCATTAGCTAATGAACGGTTCCCGCAGCCAAAGTGTCTATGTGTGAGTCGCGCTTTGGCCAGCGGCCGTTCATTAGCTAATGAACGGTTCCCGTAGCCAAAGTGTCTATGTGTGAGTCGCGCTTTGGCCAGAGGCCGTTCATTAGCTAATGAACGGTTCCCGCAGCCAAAGTGTCTATGTGTGAGTCGCGCTTTTCATTAGCTAATGAACGGTTCCCGCAGCCAAAGTGTCTATTGTGAGTCGCTTTGGCAAGAGGCCGTTCATTAGCTAATGAACGGTTCCCGCAGCCAAAGTGTCTATGTGTGAGTCGGCTTTGGCCAGAGGCCGTTCATTAGCTAATGAACGGTTCCCGCAGCCAAAGTGTCTATGTGTGAGTCGCGCTTTGGCCAGAGGCCGTTCATTAGCTAATGAACGGTTCCCGCAGCCAAAGTGTCTATGTGTGAGTCGCGCTTTGGCCAGAGGCCGTTCATTAGCTAATGAACGGTTCCCGCAGCCAAAGTGTCTATGTGTGAGTCGCGCTTTGGCCAGAGGCCGTTCATTAGCTAATGAACGAGTTCAAAAATAAACATACCTGCTTCTTGCCCAAAAAGTATTTGAAGTCGAATTTGTCTTCAGATCGAAAGCTGTTTTTTAGCAAGTCCTTCACGAAGTATTCCTTCCTATCTTTTTGCGACATGCTGAAAATATTTTCGCGAAAAGACTTAATATCTGCCGATGAGAAAGATAGACAGCAGTGCGACTTGCAATTGCACTTAATGGTTTCTGCCATTGATATACTGTCAGCCTGCAAACGTCGCTGCTTAATACTAATTACGCCCGTATATTGTTTCTTGCGTATGTCGGATTCGTACGGTTTGCGCACGACAATCTGCTTGTTTACTTCACCATTTAAACAAACAAGGGGGTCTTCATTCCTCAAGTCCAAACTTGTCTCTGAAAATTCTGTATCAAGTCTGCTTTTTATCTCTTGTAAGTCAATTTCGCGCAAAGCGCGTGACCCGGAAACGCGTGAAGAATTAGAGCTAACTTCCGATCTACACGTCAAAGGCGCGTTCCAAAGAACCAATTGCGTATTCGCGCTTGGGGCTGTGCTTGGAATTGGCTCATGATTGAAAAAGTCAGCCCCTATTTCCATGGAATCTTCAATAACTATTCCCGGGCACGGTTTGCAGATAATCTCGCAACGAACCTTCATCGAAAGGAATAGAAAACATATTTTCGTCCAAATTAGCCGTCATTAGCTTATGAAGCCGTTTTTTACGTTCTAAAAATGATATAGACTTGCGAGTCAACCAAGAATTTCTATCTTACTGAATCGATCGATCCTCGATTTCAGCGCAAATGACACCAGGATATCTTAAAATCATATCCTTGATCTGAACAGACCGAATCAAAAAGCGACAGCGCATGTCATTTTTGATTAAAATTGACATCGATATTCGACATGTCATTTTTAGCCGCCAGAAATGACTTTTATTATTGTGCTAAAGTTACATCACTTTTTCAAAGTTCTTTCACACACACCCCTTTCACAGTTGACAGCCAATTTCTCTCATTTCGCAATGGCGACACTCGAAACATTTCAAGCTCTGAGGGCTCAACATATTTTCCAGCTCTATCTTGGTAACAAGTGGAGCATTGTTAGAACCCTTGAAGCCGACGATCCTTCGGACAGTCTGCAATTACTGATTCACTCTGAGGACCCTTCCGAGCAAAATGAAGAAATAATTTTTAGTTTTCCTAAATTTACCTCTTCGACTGTAACCGGGGGTAGCCTCGTTCCTGAGAAACGCGTAGCGTACAGTATCATTGAGAACGAGACTCCAATTCTGTATTTCGTCGCGTACAGAAACAGAAAGCTTACTGTGATCGAATTAGACAGCGCAAACTTTGAGGAAGCCTTGAGCCTTCCAAAGCACACAAATCGGCTGTTGGCTTTTCAAAGTTTGAAAACTAGAGCAGCAGACGAAAATAAAAGCAAAGAATTCTATCTAGCGAGCTATGTAAACCAGGCGTGGAAAGCGTCGATTACAGCTCCTTTCTGGCAAAGCAGGAGACCAGCGGCAGTGATCGATGACCTCGGACTTGCTGGCGAGGTACCATTTGTAGAGGCTTCGGTACGTCCCTTTCATGCCCTGCGCCTGGACCGGGGCGGAAAGCGTTCATTAGCTAATGAACGCTTTCGGCCTCGAAACGCGCGCCCTGAGCCTAAACTGGGGCGGAAAGCGTTCATTAGCTAATGAACGCTTTCGGCCCCGAAACGCGCGCCCTGAGCCCTGACCGGGGCGGAAAGCGTTCATTAGCTAATGAACGCTTTCGGCCTCGAAACGCGCGCCCTGAGCCCTGACCGGGGCGGAAAGCGTTCATTAGCTAATGAACGCTTTCGGCCCCGAAACGCGCGCCCTGCGCCTGGACCGGGGCGGAAAGTGTTCATTAGCTAATGAACGCTTTCGGCCCCGACACGCGCGCCCTGCGCCTGGACCGGGGCGGAAAGCGTTCATTAGCTAATGAACGCCTTCCGCCTCGAACCGCGCGCCCTGAGCCCTGACCGGGCCTGAAGGCGTTCGTTAGCTAATGAACGCCTTCCGCCTCGAACCGCGCGCCCTGAGCCCTGACCGGGGCGGAAGGCGTTCATTAGCTAATGAACGCCTTCCGCCTCGAACCGCGCGCCCTGAGCCCTGACCGGGGCGGAAGGCTTTCATTAGCTAATGAACAGTTTCGTCTTGTCCCAGGCTGCCAGGAGAACGGATGTGCAGCGTGCTGCCGAACGCGCCCTTCAAGGACCTAGTGGCTCCAGAGCTTTTACTGGAGCGGGCGCCAATGTGGATATGTCTCAAGTGGCCACCCCATCTGAGGCAAGGAAGGCAGCCGAGGTGGCTGCACATGGGTGGCACGCTAAGCTAACAGTGGAGCATGCAGCAAAGATGGATTTTGAGGAGAAAGCAAAGCTGTGCAGGCAAATCGAGATGGAGCACCGGTGGCCGAACCCGATGTCGACCGACGAGGCGGCGGAGCAAGGGAGTGTGTTTCGTCTCCCCATTGGATGCCTGTACCACGCGACGGGGTACGAGGCCTGCCGGGATCAAGAGAGGGGCTGGGTGAACGAGATCAAGAACAGCAGGGTAGGAAGGAGAACCCGTGGGCCCCTTTCAATGCGGGTCTTGTTGCGATCGACGATGTCAAAACCCGTGCCGAATTCTCCATAAAAAAAGCTCTCGCGGGAAAATACAGAGGCAAGGTTTTTGGGCACCAGCACTGTTATCAAGCCACCGACGAGTGTCACGAGGAAATCCCGTTGGAGATAGCATTCCAGTTCTTCGAGAGCAAGATCTACATCGGTCTCACGCCTGACATGATTCGGTTCTTAGGCGAGATGCAGAACCAAATCGACCAGAAGACGAAAGGCAAAGACCACACTCAGTTCATGCAAGGGCTTCGTTCGACCCTTTTCGAAAAGAATGGGGTCGTGTACAAGGTTTACCGAGATGCGTTGATCTCCGAGTTCGTCGCCGGTGTCCCCGAGGACACCGAAGAGGGTACCTCTTATCAACCTGGGTATTACGAGGTCGGAGGGCTGGTGCAAAAAATGGCGGAGTTCGAATCAGAGCATGGATTTGCAGTCCCGGATATCGAGAAATATCCCAAGGGATTCCAGTACATCGAGGATGTGGAGACGTCTGAGCGCGAGGGAGACCTTGAGACCCTCCCTGAGGCAGACGTGACGGTGAAGACGCTGGAGGATGACATCAACGCTCACCTCGATCGGGTCACAAGTTGGTACCCCGTAATGTCTCACTTGAACCAGTCGATGGAGACGCATGTGAAGGAAGTAGCGATGTCCAAGCATTCTGTGTTCGGCGGCGTGCAAATCAACCACTACTTCATGCACTGGACAATTGCCAATTTCCGGCCGCAGACGTGGGACCTCTGCGTTAAGATCATGGAGGCTTACAGAAGGTTTGACCTGAAGGGCATGAAAAACCCTTTGGCTTCGAAGACCAAAAAGCGCAAGGCCTCATCTTCGCCCGCTAAGGGACCCGCCAAGAAAGCTGGCAAAAAAGGCACCTCCAACCGACAGGTAAATTACTTTTTACTTTTGCTTCAAACAGTGTTTACCCCCCAAAGCATCCTTTTCTATATTTTAAGACATTCTAAAAATGTTTTTTTTACTTGCAGATGGAAGACGAGGTGCAACGAGGAGGCGGGGACCACGGAGCGGGCTCGTCTAAAGGGGCAGGCATTTTGGTGGAAGAAGCTCAGTTTCTCCACAATGCCAAATCCATGGGTATGACGTTCTGGATTAACTTGGGCGGCTTGGCGGGGGAGGCGGAGTTCGACAAGGTGGACACGTATCTGCGCCTGATTATTTTCAGAAGGAGTTGTCAGTAAAAGAGGGGGGCCTGATGATAAGCCAGTTCAAGAATGAACGCATGGTGCAGAAGCACTTGGTGTCCGCGGCGGGATTGCAAACCTGGGACGCATTCAAGGCCGAGTTCACCCCCTACTGGAGCTCCCAAGAGAAAATCGAGTCGTTGATCGGCTGCTTACCTTCAACTCAGGGGGGAGCGCGCCGGGGGGGATCTGGGGAAGTTCCGCACGCGATCTTGAATTACGTCGAGAACGCGCGGGCGAATCTCAAAGAAGCGCAGGCGCCACGCGCGGGGCACATCCTAGGCTTGCAACAGGTCGAGGTGAAAGTCGACATCAAACTCTATCGGGAGGCGCGGACCGAGGGGCCGGAGCTTAAGGTTCCAGGAGAGGCAGGCCTTGAGGAGGACGAGCCCACACATGAGACGAACGTGCCGATGTTCCCTCGTTGGAAGATCGTCAAGGGCAGCATGAGCGATATGAAGGACGTCCCGAGGCTGCCCTTCACGGGGACGATCATCGACTGCAATTACGCCCTTGACAAGGAGAAGACTCCCGACGCGATGACCAAGGAGGAGGTGCAACCGTTCCTGGAGTCTTTCAACGCCAAGACCACCGCCCCGGCATGGACTATCGCTATCTTTTGCGGTTTCGTCCAACAAAGCGATTTCCTAGAGGTGATTGACAATTACTGCTCCGGCCGCGCGGAGCGGTTCTTCTGGCACAAGCAGAACGTGAACATGAACCCCAACAGGACCGTGCGCTACAATGACGTTGAATGTGGCGTCCTGGGTACCATGTAAAGAGCGATGCCCAGGGGGAGTCTACTAAAAAGCCGGAGTGGATGTTCAACTTTGATACTGGAGAAGGTGAACGTGTGAGCCGCGCGTCACTTTTGCGCGGCTTCCCGGTTGTGCACCAGATGTTCAAACGCGACAACAAAGCCGTGAATAACCATCGGAAACCCCAAGCTCTGTTGATGGAGCTGATCCAGTGCCACATGCTCGGTGACAATCCGGGCAAGATGGATGAGAACGGCCATCCACTCAACTGGATTCTCGACGCTTGCTGCGGCGTCGGCTCGACGTCCATGGCCGCCATGAGGTGTGGTATGAACGCGATCGGCTTCGACCACGCCCAGTTCATGGTCAGCTCTGCGCAGCAACGGCTGATCAATTTCGACAACGAGCCCGATCAGGACGCCGAGACGAAGCCAAAACAGAAGAGCGAACCGACGGCGAAGGGCAAGGAAGCGGCCACTGCCGAATCTGAGGAAGAAGAGAATGATGCTGATGAGGAAGATGAGAATGATGAATAAAATAGTAGGATTTGTCGACCGCCCTGACTGATAGTATCAGTCATGCCTCGACGGTATAGGTTGAAAAGTACTCTACTCGTAAACATTTGAATAAAGAATGATACATGTATGCATATTTCGGTGTTTTCATTGTACGCATACTGCACTTTTCTACCGTGTTGACTTTATGTATCCCTATTTCGCGCATAAATATCACTAAACCCTGATTTTTTTGAAATATATATAAATCCAAAAATGACATATGATAATATCATTTTCATCGAATAGTGTGTTCTCGTGGCGGTGCGCTCGGCGCGCTCGCGGTGGTCATCGTGTGCCACCCGCGGCGCGCTCTCTTCCCCCCCAAAAGAAAAGCGGTCCACGCCTGGACGCTTTCTCATGGCGCCGTGGGGAAGGGCGCGGGCGAGCACCTCTCGTGCTCACCCTGTGGCGACACGAGCACAAGGGCGGCGCCCCTTGTCTGCGTGTGGCGAGGCGTCCCATCGCTGGGCGCCATCTCGCCCGGAGCGTCGGCCACACAGGCCTCAGCAGCGACCCTCACGTGGGTGCTGCGCTCCGCGCTCGTCGCCGGGGCGCGCGTGTGCGGTGTGACGCTCCCAGGCGCGCTCATCTCCTCTCCGAAGAGCCTCGATGGCGCCCGGTCGCCGTGCACACGCTGCGCGCCACCCCTAGGCACCATGAGTATGGCGTGCCTGGTGGGGCAGCTACGCGTCACGCGGCCCGG
>LGRX02021438.1:0-11022 GCA_001247695.2 Cymbomonas tetramitiformis
TAGTGTTATGCCTGTGCTAGGATACGGTGTGTATCTCTGTGCTAGTGTTATGCCTCTGCTAGGATAGGTGTGTATCTTTGTGTGCGTGTGTTATGCCTTTGCTAGGATATGTGAGTATCTTTGTGTGCGTGTGTGTGTGCTATGCCTGTGGTAGGATATATGTGTATCTTTGTGTGCGAGTGTTAAGCCTGTGCTCGGATATGTGTGTACCTCTTTGCGTGTGCTATGGTTGTGCTATGATATGTGTGTATTTGTGTTCGTGTGCTATGCCTGTGCTGGAATATGTGTGTATATCTGTGTATGTCTGTTGTGTTATGCCTGTGCTAGGATATGTGTGTATCCCTGTGCGCGTGCTATGCGTATGCCAAGATAGGCTAGAATGTGTTTGTGCGTGTGTTATGCATAACACACGCATAGAGAGACGCACGCATATTTTGGCATACGCATAGCACACGCACAGAGAGGTACACACATATCCTGGCATAGGCATACCACAACAGCAGGCACACACATATTCTAGCAGAGGCCTCTTTTGTCTATGCTAGGATATGTGTGCATCTGTAGGCCTCTTATGCCTACATAGATACACATATATCCTACCACAGGCATAGCACACGCACAAAGAGGTACACACATATCCTAGCATAGGCATAACACAACAGGCACACACATACACACACATATTCTAGCACAAGCATAGCACACGCACACAAAGAAACACACATATCCTGGCATAGGCATAAGAGGCCTACAAATACACACATATCCTAGCATAAGCAAAAGATGCCTATGCTAGAATATATGTGTGCCTGTTGTGTTATGCCTATGCCAGGATATGTGTCTATCTTTGTGTGCGTGTGCTATGCGTATGCCAAAATATGTGTGCGTCTCTCTTTGCGTGTGTTATGCATAACACACGCACAGACATATTCTAGCCTATCTTGGCATACGCATAGCACGCGCACAGGGATACACACATATCCTAGCACAGGCATATCACAACACGCATACACAGATATACACACATATTCCAGCACAGGCATAGCACACGAACACAAATACACACATATCATTGCACAACCATAGCACACGCAAAGAGGTACACGCATATCCTAACACAGGCATAACACTAGCACACAAAGATACACATATATCCTACCACAGGCATAGCACACGCACAGAAAGATACTCACATATCCAAGCAAAGGCATAACACGCATGGAATGCTACACCTATCCCTAACGAACAACAACATGAGATACACACCTATCCTAGCACAGGCATAACACTAGCACAGAGATACACACCTATCCTAGCACAGGCATAACACTAGCACAAAGATACACACATATCCTATCACAGGCATAACAATGGTATAGAGATACACATATATCCTACCACAGGCATAGCACACGCACGGAGAGGTACACGCGTATCCTAGCATAGGAATAACACAACAGGCACACACATATACACACATATTCCAGCCTATGCTATATTATCCCGTACCTGTAACTGTGTGTCAGCTCAACTCGGTTTGTCAGCTCCGCTTAGTTTAGCTTGTTAGCTTATATCAGCTTAGCGTGTCACCTTTGCTCCTGTCAGCGTGTCAACTAAGCTCAACTTAGCTCAACTTAGCTCAACTCAACTAAGCTCTGCTCAACTCGACTCAGCTTTGCCCAACTTTGCTGTTTGCTTTGCTTTGCTTCTCAGTTGAGCTCAGCATGTCAGCTTATGTGTGTTGAGCTATACTACGATTCGTTTCTCAGGATGGCCACTCAAAACATGGACGTGCGCTACTCGGAGACCAACAAGCAAGCATCACCTTCCCAAAAAGAAAAAAAATGCGGATAATAAGACAAAAAAAATCAGCACGAGCAATAGAAGAAAAGGGAAAGAAAACTCTAGAAGCCAGATGGTCATCGGCCCAAGCTTGAAAGACTGGGCCGTCGAGTATGAAATAAATGAGAACTCGTGCAGAAGTCACAAGCTGTGGTAAGTACTTATTTACCCTTTGTTGTTTTTTGCGCATAAGTTCTTTTCAACTGCTACTCACTGTGGCACTATCGCATGTGCAGACAGAGGTGCCAAACACCTTCAGCAAGGAGTATTCAAGAATTTTACCCAAGTTAAAAGATGGAATATGACACAATCGCGTTTGAAGCTTGCGCAACCAACCAAGTGGCCTACAACTTTGACAAAAATACCCCAACACCAAAACGCTATAGGAGTGGGAAGTATAGATGAGAAAGAAGAAGATTATAATAGCCAGTGATACCATCTTAGTGGAGACCGTGTGAACATATGCAAATGAAGTAGCTTGTGTACTCAAAGGTGTATATATTTTTGTGGATTTGTTGATTTTTTCTTTTTGAATTTGCCTCCTGCTTTCTAGCCTTGTGAAAGTCTACCTTTTTTTAATGTGCGGTTCATGGTACTTGCCTTGAATGCTTGAACCGACCCTTGGACTTATCATGAGTGTCCCCCCATCGATTCAGGATCGTTCCAGTACTTGGAGCGTTCCAGGATCGTTCCTGTACCTGGAGCGTTCCAAGATCGTTCCCGTACCTGGAGCGTTCCAGGATCGTTCCCGTACCTGGAGCGTTCCAGGATCGTTCCCGTACCTGGAGCGTTCCAAGATCGTTCCCGTACCTGGAGCGTTCCAGGATCGTTCCCGTAAGAAACTTCCCTCCCGGGATCGATCCCGTTCCGGATCACGAAAAGAACGATCCCGGATCGCCTCGCCATTTTCCAGATGAAATAAAAAATGGGTCCTTGTGAAAGGACCCGCCATTTTAATTATTTTTGAGGGGGAAACACATATCCAAAGTAACCGCCGCAACCAAGGACATAAATGCAATCACTATGCATTCTCACTTAAAAATAAATTAATTGGGCTCATAAATACTCGACGAAAGCGGTCAAACTATAACTATATTAAATTATTATGCATGGTACGAGCATTATGCGTGGGTCCTTGTGATAGGACCCAAGCTCGGGGCAGTAGCCATACATGATCTACAATGACGAGTTGACGAAACTCGAGAATGTCCCGAAGTTGAATTACGTGGGGACGACACTGGACGTTATTTACGACTTCGATACAGAGGTGCCAGAGCACGCGTTATCCGAGGCCGACCTGATCAAGTTCATAGATGCCTTTGCGGCACTCACCACCTCGCCGGACTGGACAATATTGATAGTTTGTGGGTTTGCTCAGCAGACCGGGTTCCTGAAGATCCTGGAGAGCAAATGCAACGGTGGGGCCCAGCGCATATGGTGGCGCAAGGAGAACCAGGATGTGGGTGCCAACAAAGCCATCCGGTACAATGTCCTCGAAGCGGCTGTCATCGGGTTCCAAATGGCGGACGTGGAGTCCGGGGAAGAATCCACTCGCAAACCATGGATGTGCGACTTCGACTTTGAGACGAAGGATGCGGAGGCGAGGAGGTCGAGGGCGAATTGCTTGGAGGGGTTTTCTGTCGTCAAGCAACCCTTCCGAGACAATGGGAAAGTGGTATGCGCTCACCAGAAGCCCCAACACCTGCTAATGGAGCTCATCATCAACTGCCACATGATGGGACCCGCACCTTTCGCCCGGTTACACAACGATTCGTCATCCAACTGGATCTTGGATGCGGGGTGTGGGGTCGCGACGGCCACACTGGCAGCTCTCCGGTGCGGCCTGAACGTTGTCGCGTTCGACTCCGACGACGACATGGTGCAAGCAGCCAGTCAGCGGCTGGGGAACATTGCCGACGAGCCTGACTGACGGCGATATGGAATGCATGTCACTCGACGAAACTGCGAAGCTCAAAGAGAAAGCACCCAAAGAGGAGGAAAACCTCAAAAAAGCTGAACAAGCCGCGGAAAGAACTCGCCGACATGGCTGCGGACCTCGACGATTTGATTGATGGCGACGGTGCTGACAAGCAACCCCCTGAAACCGGCACGGATTCTGGGCAACCCGAGGCACCCGGTACTGGTGCACCTCATGAAGAAGGAGAAGAGGGAGAAGAAGGAGAGGCAGGCGAAGGCGCACCAGGAGACAGCGATCCCCCCGCACCTGCAGAAGACGCACCAGCGGAGCAGATAGTGCACGCCGTGCCAAATACCTGTCTTGAATCTGGAATGAACGCAGATACCGCGTAGATTGTGGTCGCAGTGCTAACGACTAGTCCTAAACATTAATAAAACACATGTACAAAATGAATTTAGTCACCGCATCATATTTTGTATCGTGTTTACCACATTGAATGCTTGCATGTGCTTGTGAATTTATTATAAGCACTCATACGTACGTATCTATTAGCCTCATCGGCACCCGCATTTATACGTGCGTCTCACGTCTCGTCGGAAAATACGTTATTTTCGTACGCCTTGGAATTATTTAGCTATCTATAATTAAATTGAAAAATGACATTCCATAATGTCGTTTTCACCGAATAGCGTGTTATGCCCACACATGACGTCTCGGCGATGCATGACAGGGCAAACGAAAGCGCGCGTTGACACCAAACGCCGCTGTCACTGGGAACCAATGGTCACAGGGCATCCGAAACGACAATGGCATTCACGGACTTCCACTATGCTCGCTTGAGTATTTATTAGCTAGCTCCTGCTTTCGAAAAGTTAGATCCGAACCTTTCAAAACCATTCCGCGGGATAGTGATATTTGCCTCTTGTGGCCTAGTATTAAATGTGATATATGCAAACATATGCTTCGAATCCACATGAGAGCTTTGTCACTAGCAGTTGGTAAGAGTCTGGTTCGGATCCCCAGAGTGCCGGCACGCCACTCTGAGGTATGTGCGAAGTCGTGCCGGTGTGCTTGTTTTATTTGTGAACTACCCCCTGTGTTGCTTGTTTGCCTTTCTGCTTTTCATGTTTCCATCTGAGCCTGAATCTATAGTCTGCGAACACAAGTTAGACCCGCGCCCGTTTTGCGAATCCCGCGAGCCGGCGCGGCAGAAGCGCGTTGCCGCCTGGCATGTTTTACATGGCGCAGCAGTAGACACGCACGTCGCCGTCCGCAGCGGTGGAGATCCGCAGCTGTTCGAAAACGTTCGCGAATTCAGAACACGCTAGCGAATTCTCACAGAGTGGCATTTCCCCCGTTGAGCGCGTAGCGGCGAGATAGCCCGAAGCTGCGTTTATCGTAAATTCACACCCGCGACGGCGAACCGTTACAGGCACTCTCAGCAGTGTTCACGTGTGTGCACGATGCGCCCGGCCTTTTTGTGCCATATTTTGCCCCAGTTGCTTTGCGAGTTCGAACCCCGCAGGGCTTGCTTGCTGTATATGCTCAAACCGGCGTATGTGACCGGCGTTTGGGAATGCACAACCGTAGCCGCGCTAACTCGAGCCGTGGCACCCAACTTTGCCATTTGACGAGGTTGTAGCCGAACGCATGTTTCCCCCACAGTTTGTATGGTGTTTACCTTTGTGAATTCGACCTGCGCAGGCTTTGGCAACGTTGAATTCCCCGAACGGACCTGTGTGACAGGTTGTGGGAATTCACGGCTGACGGCGCGCCAGCTTGAGTCCAGACACCTGATTGCAACCTTTTGACAACATTGCAGCCGAACGCATGTTTTCCCCTCAGTTTGTATTGTGTTTGTCTTTGTGAATTCGATACATGCGGGCGTTGGCAGCGGTGAATTCCCCGACGGGCCTGTATGACAGGTTGTGGGAATTCATGGTTGGCGACGCGCCAGCTCGGGTTTGGACACCTGACCTGTACCTTTTTGCCATGCGGGTGCTCGAAGCACGCCTTTGCCCGCAGTTTCTTTCATAAGTTTCGACGTGAACTCGTGCTTGGCTGCTCGAAGGGCGCCAACTAGGCCTTGTGGCAGGTTGGGGGCATTCACCGCAGGACGGAGCCGCTCGTGCCGCGACCCGGGCGCACGACACGCGAGCCGCAGTGAATGCCCAATTGCAAAGTGTTGTTTTGTTCTGTTGGGACGGTGTCGCCTAACAGGGTGCCGAACCTCTTCGTAATATATTTAAAAAAACCTGCCCTCCAATGCCGCACCCACATCCCAAATTCAAAATCCCTCACAACACCCCACACTCAACCACAACAGGGATACACCGCCATTTTAGCACCCAGCAATACCCCCACGCCCCGCCAGCCCCTACTACATTCCCGCCCCTTGTTCATAATCGCGACAGACGATCGCCAACCAACGCATTTTCAAGCACGCAGAGTTTCGTGGTGATCAAGAAGCTATATGCACAGCAGCTGGCGACTCACGGTAGTGATATTTCACTACGATCCTTGATGCATGATCAAGTGACAACGTTAGTCAATAAGGACATCGCAGCTATCAAGTATACTAGTGAGCTGACAGTTAATGCGAAGGCATGTTATCTAGATATGATAAAGCGAGGGATGATAGCATTGTTATATCTAGCACCAGAGACATTAATCAGTGAGCAAGAGAAAGATGCCGGTTTGACACAGGCACTTTTGGAAGTCCATGCTATGGCCAAATTGAAGCGGTTTGTAGTGGATGAGGCTCATTGTGTCAATGAGTTCGGTCCAGACTTCAGAAAGGCATACGCTAGGCTCGGAGAACTGAGAGACCGTTTCCTAGACGTACCATTCACGGCAGTTACAGGGACAGCCACATACAAGACCAAATCAGATATTAAGATACTGCTAAAGCTGAAGAAACCCATGGAGTTTTGCACCAACTCGCATAGACCCAATCTGTATGTGAGTATCCTAGACAAGAGTTTGGAAGATGAGACAGTTTCCGGGCAAAATGTTGAAGGGAGTTGGCGACAGATACATAGTTTCATATTGGATCAACCGCCCACCTCTACTGGCATCGTCTATTGTATGACTCAAGTTCAATGTGAAAAGGTTGCAACCTGGTTGAGTCGACAACAAGAGCAAACGGGTGCTTTAATCGCGACGGCACACTTCTATCACGGAGGAATGATATCTTCCGATCGTTCACACGTGTACAAATACTTTATCACAGGAAAAATCCGAGTAGTAGTGGCGACCAATGCCTTTGGCATGGGTGTAGACAAAGCAGACTTCGGGTGGATAGTGCACCACACGATGCCACAATCTATTGAGGCATATGTTCAAGAAATTGGTAGAGCAGGAAGAGATGGCGAGCGGGCTAAATGCATGTTGCTGTTCTCACCAAAGAACTTGCAAAATATCAGAATCGTGTTTCAAAAGAATACAAAAAATCAAGAATCGAAACGAAGCAAACTCAAAGAGATGGGCAAATATTGTTTCAACATCAAAGATTGTAGTTACTGGATCACTTTGGCGACAAACTCAAAGTGACACGAGGATGCAAGATGTGTGACATTTGCTCGACGCTAAGTGTACTTGTTTTGACAGAGGCACAAGAGAAACGTGGCAGTGGTAGGAAGAAACCTCAACGCTCATCGCATTCATCACTAGAGCCCGGCCAGAGGAAGATGCTATGTATTTGGTATATATATTTGGAATGCAAGCTTGCACTATTCCGCGAATAGCACATCATATTGATAGCGGTAAAGCACCCATAGAGAAAGATGGGACCACTCTTATATTTACGGCTAATAACAACATGCCACTGAGTACCTTTCATGGCATGTGCCACGTTGTAATGAACTAGGGGCTAAATGTTCATGGGATTCGCCGCGTCTTTCACAAGAAATAAGCTTGAACGATGAAAAAAGTTGTGGCATTTTACTTTATTTTGAAACTGCAAACGCAACCTGCTTCGCTGGCCAACTGGTAATTTTGACACCGGTATCTCTTGTACTGGGAGTTCTAGGCACCTCCTGGACATGCGTCAAGGAGCAAACCCGCTTATAATAACCCCCTGCTGCCACCATGCAAAATTTGGGGGATTCGAAGGACCCGCCCCTTGACAAGACAAGACGCCCATCAGCTCAAGCTCAATCTGCGCTGCAAACCCTAAGCGATATTCGCGCTATTTCGGTCCGGAGACTCGGGTTCCAGAGTAGAGCGGAGCTTCCCAATTATCAAGTAACGCAGCCCTCGAATCGAATCGCAGGTAGCCGCGCGAATCGCGGCTCGTCTAAACTCTGGGGACCAACTAAAGTTGAGCCGTCCAATGTTTTTAGATCGGGAACATCGGATGGTCCGAAGAGATTCCTGGGGAGCGACGAAGGAATGCATCGTATTTTGATCTCTGGAATCGTACATGGACTGTCAGATTCGGAAAATTGCCATTTAAAAATAAACGGACCAGTTTAAGTTGTGCAGCTCTAGAGTACAGTAGGATGCACAGTACTCGATACTCATACTAGATACTTGTATGAGAAAAGAGAAAAATGGAATATAAACTCAAAACTCCTATAACTCAAAAGGGATTTTCTCTGTGATAAAACATGAAAACACAAACCAGCCCATCCATGAACGTATACAAGAAAGCGTGCATTCTTATGAATTGTATAGTTCAGCCTTGACGGAAGCGAGCGATTCATAGGATTATCGGGCCAGATTTGAGGTTAACACTTCATATGAGCACTTAGTATCATGCAACAAAAGTGGTGTTCCGTACCGTAGTAGCCGTTTGATTTCCGTCTACAGCTCAGGAATGTGGTGTCAACTGCGTATTACCGCGTATTTCCCAAAGCGTAAACCCTTTGTTTTCTCGCACACGAGTTGTGAACCAAAGAATCGAGACCTGTCCACAGCTGGCAAAGGTCAAAGTTTCCGGTCGCGCTTCGCCCTCTCGACTTTGGGTTGCGCTTCGGAAAGCCCGATATCGCGAATCGCGTCGAGGAGCTCTCTGTCTAAAACAACCCCTGGTGGTGCGTTAGGCCGTATTGGCTTGCTTAATTTCTGATCGATGGGAAGCATACACTGATGGCCCGACTTGCATGCCTAGATTGCCTACGTTCTGTGTTTGCTTGAATCACTTTGAAATCGCTTACTAGGTCTGTTTCCTGCCACTATGACTCTCCAAGGCGTCCCCAGTAAACCCAGGATAGGCGGCACGATCCGTGTACAAAGCTTAGCTTCTACCCGCGCTTTCGCCCAATCGCTCACTCCTCACTGGTGTTTTTGTCGCCGCCAGGCTCTTGTGAGGAGGATGTCTCTTTGGTGGGATTGGACACTGCGATACTCATCGTGGACGGAACCAATCTCGCGTGCAGAGCGGTGAAGATCCTTGGTCTATCGCAGCTGCGTTGGCTTCTTTGTCCCGACTTTTTGTTCAGAGTGGAACTATTCCACAACTTCGTGGAAGTGTGGTGCTCGCAGCGGAGCTAACTTTCCGTTGGTATGGGGCAGGCGGCAGACGCCAGAAGCTTAAACACCGACATTCCAGTCCAATTCCAGCACGCCCTTCAACGGCTTCAGGCACTCTACTTCAACCTTCCGCCCTCTTCCCCGTGGCACCCGTGTATCCGAGCCCCGTTTGCCTCGCGGCGAGAGCGGCTTGCGAGCTGATACCGTGTTCTCTTTTCCCCGGGCGCAGAGGCTCGCGCGGCCGAGTGGGACCGTAGTGGTCTTTGACCCTCGCATCCAACGCACATCGGGTACGCGGTCCACTTCCCCCATTGTTGGCTCTATCGTAAGGCTAGTAAAATTCCATTTGAGCCCCTAGGATTCTCCTTGCACACGCTCTCCTAAAACGGCAGCTGAGGTTTCATTAACGGCGGCACGCGCCGCAGATCTTGCAGCAAATGTTTTGATTCCGTACGACTGCCGGGCTTGTGGGGACTTGTCTCTGACTCGGGAAGTCTTGGTTGCAACTTGCCATTGCAGGGAGCTACAAACTTCACCGTCGCGCGAAGGCGCAAAAGCGCCGGCTCCGCGCGGGAGGCACCGCCGGCAATCCTCGAGGACCTTCGAGGTACCGCGGCGGCCGCGCGCCGCAACCCACTGAGGAAGTGCCGAGGCCAGTGCGCAGGAGGCCTGGTCCATCCTCCAAGGCCCTGTCCACTTATCAAGGGACCGTTACACTAATATAAGAGGGATCGCTGCAGACCGACTGCGTAACGTGTTCGGAGCACTGTGGGGATGCTTTCATATTTTAGAGCAGTCTGTGGGCTTCCTACCAGCGACAGCTTCAAACGACGAAGTATTCAGGAGCTTAAATGTCAGCTGAAGTGGAATGGAAGCTTGCGATCCCGAGTGCACGTTGAGCACTCTGCGCCTCACACTCTCGGGCGTCCAACATATTGCCAGACCTTTCACTTGGTGCCAAGGCCAGCCCGCACGAGCTTGCAACTGGCTGCGCGGGGTCGAGGGTCAGAAACCGAAGGTCGAGGGAGGGTGGTATACCGAGGGCGATGCGGGAGCACACAAGGGCCACGTCAGCTTCGCAGGACCAAACACGGGTGTGGGGGCGGGAATATACCTCAAGCAGGGGGATTCAGAAAGCCGCTCTGGAGTCCGGCGCACACGTGGTGAGCACGCTCTCTTGTTCCCGCCGCATCTCAGCATAACGCACACGTGGTGAGCATGCTCTCTCGTTCCCGCCGCATCTCAGCATAGCGCACACGTGGTGAGCATGCTCTCTCGTTCCCGCCGCATCTCAGCATAGCGCACACGTGGTGAGCACTCTCTCGTTCCCGCCGCATCTCAGCATAGCGCACACGTGGTGGGCATGCTCTCTCGTTCCCGCCGCATCTCAGCATAGCGCACACGTGGTGAGCATGCTACGTGAGGGCCGGTATTGATCCTAGGCTGACAGCGCCGTGTATGTTACAGGTGGTGGCTCCAAGTGAGGCTGGTTGTGAGGCGGATGACGTCATCGCCACGTTGTGTCACGAGCTGCGCCCCGAGGGACTAGGGGGTCATCAGAGCATCGTGGTGGCTAGTGGAGACAGTGATATGCAGCAGGTGACATCGGCCCCCACACATGTGCAACGCGGGCACGATGGTTGAGCGTGAAGGCTATGCTTGGACGTCAAGAGATGTTTGTGCGGTTCCCGATGCTTGGGTGGCTCATCGTCGGGGGTGACTTCCGACAGGTGCTGCATGGTGACGCCGTGGTGCATCCTGGGAGGTGGCTTCCGACAGGTGCTGCA
>LGRX02021438.1:16928-44453 GCA_001247695.2 Cymbomonas tetramitiformis
TTGGATGCTGGGACACCACAGCTTGTGCTCCATTGGATGCTGGGACACCACAGCTTGTGCTCCATTGGATGCTGGGACACCACAGCTTGTGCTGCATTGGATTCACCTCACTCGCCATTCACCCCGCACTCGCCATTCACCCCTCCTCATGGTCACCCCTCACTCGCCATTCACCCCTCACTCGCCATTCACCCCTCACTGCCATTCACCCCTCACTCGTATTCACCCCTCACTCGCCATTCACCCCTCACTCGCCATTCACCCCTCTTTCGCCATTCACCCCTCACTCGCCATTCACCCCTCACTCGCCATTCACCCCTCACTCGCCATTCACCCCTCACTCGCCATTCACCCGCGGGAGCAGGAGGCGATGTTTCACGAGGAGTTCGGCTTCCCCCCTGAACGCTATGCCGACTACCTTGCCCTCTCTGGAAAGGCGCGCTCCCCCTTCCCTTCCCTCGGGCTTGTCAGGCATGCAATCGATTGTGTATCAAGGAGCTGCAGGGGGTGACTCCTCCGGCCTGCAGAGCTCAGGTGGTCTCTGATTTTGTATTTGTCGAGTAGAGGTGCGCGTGGACTGTGCCCTGTCAAGGCGGAGCTAGAGGTGCTCTCCGGGGCCGCGCGGAGGTAGAGGACCAGGGCCGCGCGGAGGTAGAGGTGCGCTCCGGGGCCACACAGTACCCGGTGCTTTTGGGGGCGATCACCTCTTTAGATGCAGGATATGGGGTGGGGAGCTGATCGGGTGAAATGGAGATGGTCCGGGGGCGGATAGCCAAGCTCAGCCCGAAGCAGGCGTTCAGGTGAGCATACCGTGAAGTCCCGACCCACCGTCACTAACTTAAACTTGTGCGTCTTGCTTTCATCAGCTGTGTTTCTTAGCACGAGGCTCGTGGGCAACGGCCCATCGTGTAGACGCTTTGCAGGCTGGGAGGGGAGGTAGACCAGGGCCTGGGGGGGAGTGCCGGCACAGAAACCAGGGCCTGGGGGGAGTGCCGGCACAGAAACCCTGATCCGTATCTCACCTTGACACATTCGTAGCAGAGTCACATCTGTGTGAGTCGAGGCCCGGCATGATGCGTCCCAACAAAATTGGTGCGTTGGAGGTTCCAGTGGCGGAAAATGGATGCGCGGCGGACATTGTTCTCAGGGGATTCGAGGACTCGGTTCGAAGTCAGCAAAAAAGTTAATCCAACGGTGAGCGCACACTCCAACATGGAAGGCTTTGAGGGATCACGTTTCATCTGGAGTTACACGATTTAGGTAGTGTGCCCTATTTTGAGGGATAGGGTTGTATTCGTCCTCTTTTTGTGCAGTGGGCAACAGTAAAAACAGGGCAGGCATTACACTTGCAAAAGCAACTCTCTGTGAATGTCGACAGTATTGCCTAGTCATACTGGGCAAGCAAAGTGCCACATCCAGATGATGCACAAAACTTTCTCTGCTTCCTCCACATGATGTGTTTTGATCATTGGCGTTAAGGTCTTGTTGGATTGGCGTTAAGGTCTTGTTGGATTGGGGTTAAGGTCTTGTTGGATTGGCGTTAAGGTCTTGTTGGATTGGCGTTCTTGTTGGATTGGCGTTAAGGTCTTGTTGGATTGGCGTTAAGGTCTTGTTGGATTGGCGTTAAGGTCTTGTTGAATTGGGGACGGCGCTTAGGTACGATACAATCCTGGGAGTGCTGGCAGCACAACAGGCCGGGCAGCTCAAAGGTTGGCCCCTCAAAGTGCAGCAAGCACTGACCAATCCACAGGTATTTCAATTCCAATTCTCGCCTCATGATAGTGTCCGTCAACCGTCAAAAGCTTTGCTTGATGTCAATTCTGCCCTCCGCGTTGGGCCACATCACCCTTTGGCTCAGTATGGCATCTGTTCACAAAACCTCCGCAACTATCACAGTTTGTCTATCCATCCGATTTCCTCTTCCTCAAGCAAAACCATAGAAGTGGATAAGGCATAGGTGTTGTAATGGCATCACCACAATTGCAATAGAAGTGCATAAGGCACTGGTGTCATGATGGCATGGAAGTGCATAAGGCACCGGTGTCATCACGGCATCACCGCAAATCCCATTAAGTCATGTGGTGTTCTTAATTTACAACCTTGGACTTCCCTGAAGGGTTTACTTCATGTGAGGCCGTGTACCGTTGCTCCCGTGCCATGCTTGCGTGCGCATCTTGATATGGCACCTCACATGGCACCAAGGTTCAGTGGAGGGGCACACTTGTCGACAGAGGGTTGTGGGAGAGAGATGGTAAGCCCGTTGATGTTGTGTGAGGGAAGTCTTCTGGCACCGGCTGCAAATAATGAGCAGCTGATGAAGATTGCACGCTTCATCTCGTGCAAAGGAACCCGTATTCAGGACAGTATTTACACGGACATACGTTGCTTTGAGCTTCGTTCTTTGCTTTGAGTGTGGCGCATTGCCTTACTGAACCGTACTCTTTGGGATGGTGTGCGAATTCCAGGTTGAAGATGATGCGCTTCAAAGTTTAGATTTAGTGAAACTGAAAATCGATCGTGGTTTCATACCTGATACCTTGGTTCTGGAAAGTTTTGATGTGAAGAAGGTGCCTGATGATGATTTCGATTCTTAGAAAAGGATGGCAAAAGATTGATCAGCTATTTTCTATTGTGGCGGGGTTGTGTATAGTAACTACGTTAGGGGCATATAGTGGGGGAGACATCCTTATTATGAAATATATGTGTATTCCTTAAGCACCTTAAGTATTTTGCATGATTTCCCAGGTATTTTGGATCACCTCTCGGGTAGTGAGTACCACTGGTTACATGACTATGCCTCCGCTTGGTTGAGCCCACCTAGCTACCCTAGCCACCCTTACCCACAGCGTGATGAACCTCAACGATAGGGCGTGCTCATGAATGTCCATGGGTACAGTTGAGTGGACAAAGTTGAGTTGCCCATATTTGAACCCGCCTTTACTCACGGATAATTAGAGCAAACCAAATTATGTGTAACACTTCGTCAGCGGACCGCTTCCGTTTAGCAACCGCGCTCTAGGAACTCTACGATTGTTGTACCCGAACATATCTGCTAGAATCTGCCTATCGGGCTGTCACACAACGACAGTCAGATATGACAGTTCTGGTAAATCACACTCGTGACACCGTGAAACAGCACACTCCGCCTATATTATTCTATCTGAATAATTATCTTAAGCTTTGTCCATACCGTTGAACGTGTGCTTGCCGCATCAGCCTTTCCTGTTTGCTGCGTACATTCATTCTAGTAATATCTACGAAAACCAATATGCATAGTTGAAGTGATGGATACACAATAGGTATGTGTGTGTGTGTCCTCCTTCTGAAACAATCGGTATTGCATGCGTTGTCGTACACAATTGTCGAAGAACTTCCGCGCCGATTCCCTCAAACCTCCAAGAGACTCCATCTCAAAAGACACATGAGTGTGAGGCCAGATTGGCCCGTGCAATGCCCTCTTGGCTCGCTCGCGACGAACATTATAGCAGACCTCTGGGAAGCTCAAGGAATGGGATAGATTGAGACCCCCCCCTCCCCCCTCCGCCATCCACCTCGCCCCCCTCCGGGCGGGGGGCGTGGGTGAAGGGGAGGTGAGGGGAAGGGAGTCACCTGGGGTTAGGTTCTAGGCGCGGGCACGCCCCCCCCACCTCCCCGCCCTTCACTTCCGCCAGCCCACTCCACCATTTCCCGCGCGTCCGGGCTGCCGCCCCTCCACACCATGGCCACACGGCAGCCCTCCGCTTCCATCCTGGACTTGTACGGTACGCAGCTTCCGCGGATAATGTATAACTGACCACAGAGCTAGATGGAGACCTTGAGGCGCGCTATGTTTACAGGAGTAGCTAGATGCTTTAGCTTGCCACCTAGTTGTGGGGACACTTACAACCTCAAGACTTTGTCCGAGTTTACACGGCGTGTTACGTTGTAAATATTTAAATGAATAAATAATGATCCCGATTGAACGTGTGCTTAAGAGCCGATTTTTGAGAGGTGGTACTTTTTGGGGGGTCTTTTGTCAAGTGATATTTTCGGCCAATCACAGTGTGACATATGAATGACACATCCTTAACACTGCGTGGTCCACGTGTGATACAATCATGTGATACACACTGTGATACATTGTGATACACACTGTGTCAGATATAGGTTGGTCTATATACAGGAATATGCAGTCGGAATGCTTGCACTTAACTTACTTGTGTAAAACGGATAACTTGTCTAATCGGCTTAAGCCGAAACCCTACGGACTGACACCCTTGTACTATAGGAGTACACAGTGCAGTCATAGGAAGTGACACACGGTGGACGCCACCAAAGTGACACATCCAGCACACCACCCTGGACTGGTACGGAGGAATAGTCAGGGGTGGACAGTCTGTGGGTCACCAAAATAAACACCATCTCAAACGGTGGAAACAGATTCATAGTGCGGGGGGCTGTGCTCTTGGCCAGGGCGGTCCCAATCTCTAGTTAGCACGGCACAGTGCAGGCTGTTGTGCCTGATACACAGATCATTCTAGCGGTGCTACTAGTCCTACACATATTCACTTAGCCACTTTGTAAGCGGTCCAAAGTCAGGAGTTCGCTGTTGAAGAAGTTGCAGCTGTCAATCGAGCCAGGCAGCTGTAGAATTCCTGCGGTGTCAGAGTCGATCACACCAGGGTCCAGATCGAAGCTGTTGTTGAAGCCAGAGGTCCCGGAGTCCAGATAGGCGGGGTCTGCGAAGTCCACTGTGCCATTCTGATAGCAGAATCAGTCACCGTACATGACCGACGGCGGAGCCGCCTCCACACAAAGTGCAGAGCTTGCTACTGTGTCCATGATGCACGTGCTGAGGCATACAAACAGAGCTGGCACCGCTGCGGCTGTCAGCCAAGTCCCAATCCCAGGCCTGACGCCACCCATCCGTGGAGTGGGTGGTGGGCTCGCCTCGACATGCACGTCCTCGTCCTCGGAGTCGGTCTCGATCACGACGGCCGAATCATGCGTGGAAGAAATCCAGGGAGGAAGAGGGGTGAACGAATTAGCAGATACCTCGGCTGGTTCATTGAAGCCGAGCCTCGCGGACATGATGTCCATGAAAGATGATTCGAAGGGGGGTTCGCTATCGATGAACTGCTGTCGATACGGCATGCCCGGCTCGTCCGGCTCGTCCGGCTCAATCGTCTCTGTGGGCGCATACGCAACGGCGGGTGTTTCAATCATGGCGGGCGTGGCCGAGCCGAAGTGGACCATCGGAAAATGTTGCGGTGCCTCACAGGCACCACCAGCTACCTGCTTAATAAGCTGCTGCAGCACGTGCTGCGCCTCCTGCATGCGGGTCGCAAGAAGGGAGGGTTGGGGGGCAATTAAGCCCGCGTATTGCGCCCGATGGAAGGACCACGTCAATGTTCTCGTCGAACGTGAAGGGTTCCTCGTCCACCTGCCGAAGCACCGGGTGATCGTGTTGTGCACACAGTCGAGCAAAGGACGTGTCGTCCTCAGTGTCGAAGGCGGTCTGGAAGGCCGAGACGAGGCTGTCGGCGCGTCGGCGCCCTTGTCCATCAATCACGCGCGGATCACACTCGATGTCGGCCGTGAGGCAGTTGGTAGTGTCGTGCCAGTGTCCAGGAGGACACCGCACGCATTCCGGAATAAATTCTTTCGCCATGACATGGAAGGACACAATCACAGTGCCCATCACCGAATTGCTTGCCCACGCCGTGGCGCCCGTACCGTTGAGACCAGTTGCCTGCTTTGACGAGCGGCTTGGCGGCGACGAGCGATCCTTCATCACGCGATTCCGCCCGTGATATTTCCCATTGTCCCTGCGGTTATGGCAATCCCGCCAGGTGGCGGGGGATGCACACCCGGATTGCCCGCGGGCTTGTCCGAAGACGGAGTAGACCAGCGGCGCGGCGGCTCGTCGTCGTCCACGTTGTCATTAAGGGAGGTTAACATCTCGTTGGCGGCGTCGATGTGAAACTGGAAGTTCTCGACGAGCTCCTGCACGTGCATGGAGGAGGGCAGTCCAGAATAGGCGACGCCAACGGCGCGGTCCGACGGGGTGACCTGCTAGTGCTTCTCGAAGTCGGGGTGGAGCTTCTCCCGCACCTCGATAACGTGCGCGAAGATTTCCTCGAGGTCGACCTTGTCAAATCTCGGTGTCCAATCGAAGAGGAGTGACGACCGTCCTTGTAGACGTCCTCGTCGAGAGATGCCAAAAAGCTGGCGCTTGGCCTGCCTGTCGTCGAGAGGCCCAGACGAAGACGCGGCAATGGCCTTGAGGCACTCGTCAAAGTAACTGGGTGACGAGCGGGTCGGGGTCGTCCTTGGGTCCAAAGAAGATGACGGAGAGTTCCTCGTAGTTGCCCAGCGGCCGATGCGTCCGAGGAATTAGTCGCTTGGCTACTTCCAACAGGACACGCTTCCTATCCTTGGGGGAAACCCGGCCCGAAGACTCCACCCACCTACGAGCTGATGAGTGGGGGGTGGTCAAAGAAGTCAACGTGGAAGAATAATATTCCATTGAAGATGGGGTTGGCCTCTTTGGTGGCGTCAGCGAGGTCGAAGAGGAGGTCGTTGCCAGATTCATTCGCCTCAAATGCCTGTTGGGCGGTCTTCAGGATAGACGTCCAGAGCGCGTTGCGGTTCTTCCAGGGAAGATATCTTCCTGGGATTGGCCGGCCCGGGGCCGTGTCACGGAGGCCCGGGCCGAAGGCGGGCCGAAGGAAAAGTTGCGGATGGGCCGAGTCGCATTGAGGGAAAATCGATAAATTTCCAAAATTTTATCGATTTTTGACAAATTGTCATACTTAAAATTAAAATTTTGCGCCTGCGGCGGGCAATTTTGGGTTCGGGCCGAGACGGGCCGAAATGTGGCCGAAGTAAATTCCAAATGCGGGCCGAGTCACCTCCGCAGAAGATATCTACCCTGGGTTCTTCTCCTTCCCAGAAAAGGTGGAGTCCTTGGAGCCCATGGAGTTCTTGGCCACTCTCTTGACGATGTCGACGTCCCAAGCGGAATGAAGACGAACTGCGTTCGCACGCGTACGTTCTCCATCAGCCAGAGCGACCGCATGAGTGGTTGGCGTCGGGCGATAACCGCGCACCGACGTCATGGGAGAAAATCGCATCTAGTCTAATTCTCGCATTGGCCCAGGAGGGGGCGTCGCCTGTGATGAAACATTCATGTTTGGAATCCATTAGGTGGGGGCGTCGGAGTAGAGGTGTGATGGCGTAGCACGCAAGAAAAAAGCCACGGTTGAGAAATGTAGAAATGCATTCGCGAACGGATAAATTTGCAAGGTCCCTTGAGAGATCTCCAAAAGTCGATACGCGTTGGCCAAGAAATCCACGACAAAAGGTGATCGGGCTCTCGTCAAAATGAATATCGCGCGGACATGTGAAAAAAATCCCGTAGGGTCACGCCGCAGCGAAAATAACAAATCCGTCCGCAAGCGACGCAGTCTCAACCGTGACTGCGGAAACTCACACCATCAAATTGGGCCTCCAACGCCCCACCAAGCGGAGCGGCTTAGCCACTTATCGTAAAATAAGTTGTGGAAGGTGCGTGGCGCCATAATAGGGTGCTGAATTTCAAAAAAATGGCCCGGAAATCGTTTGGGGTTTTGACCCAAAGCCCAAAGCCCCCCTTTCGGCGCCGAAGTACCCCCCTTGTCGGCGCCGAGGTAAAGCCCCCACCCCCTTCCCCCACCCTTGAAAAATGATCCAAAAAGCCCTATATATAAGCCTTTTTCAAAAGTTTTGGCCTTCGGCCAAACACCCAAAGCCCCCCACCACCCCCCGCATTCGCGGGAGCAAAACCCAAAGTCCCCCTCCCCCCCAAACGTTTTCCAACCTTTTTTTGGGGGGATCTTCCTATAACCTGTCAGATATATAAGTTGGTCTATATACATGAGTAGGCAGTCAGAATGCTTGCACTTAACTTACTTGTGTAAAACGGATAACTTGTCTAATGGGCTTATATAAGCCGAAACCTTACGGACTGACACCCTTGTGCTCGATCACGGAGAGAGTGACTTTCACCCCCCCATAAGGTGGGGGAGAGTGTCTCCTGTTTCACCCCTCGCCCTGAGGTGCCACATTAGCATCTGTCATTCTGCAGTTTCCGACCCGTTAATAAAACAACCAAGTTGTTTTATCATCTCATCTTAGACTGTGATATCGCTGGGTGACCTCTGCCTCCCACACAGTGTTCGTTGCACGCACACCGCATATAATTATATCCACCCCGCATATATATTTCGGTCTTCTCGTAAGGTTATGGGCTTGACCACTTGGTAGTGGTAGCTCATCGCTTTCACTCTCTCCGATCCCGCGACCACCTTGCTTGCGGTACACAACGTCGCCCCTCGCGTCACTGATTTTCATTTGGAGCGCCCCTTGCACTCCTCACTTTTACGGAGCGCCCCCGGCCCTCCCAACCATTCTCCGAGCACCCTTGTCCTCGGTTGGTGCGCACCGTCGTCCGTGCCTCACCAACACTTATTTGGCAGAGCACCCTTGTCTTCTACGCCTTCGTCTTGCCCTCGTGTGCCTCATCGACACCGGGAAATTCGTCGAGCACCCTGTCCTCGACCCAACATCTACGCGAGCACCCTGTCCTCGACCCGACATCTAATTGAGCACCTTTGTCCTCGACGATTTTGTCCGACTCTACTTTGCGCTCTGCCAGCAGCGGCTCTTCTGCCGGACAACTGGCTTACCGTACAAAGTTTTTGATGTCGCCACCGTTTTCCCCGCGGGGATCTACCCCAAATTGACTTTTCCATCGTTCGATTTGGTTAGTTTTAACGAAGGTTACGGCATGTAGCACGGCTAGGTGGATGGGCTTGCCCTATAAATTGCATAATCAATGAAAATGGCATTAAGAAGTCGCAAGAACTTTCAAGAACATGTTAGAAGTTATAAGAAATCACCCGAAGGCAATATTTCACATTTTCGATAATTACTGTGGCCACACGGTTGCTATACAAGTCGCAGATGGGCCGCAGAGCAGAAAATGCATGTCTCGCGGGCGCGTGGGATATGCAAATGATATGCAAACATTCACGGGGCGCTGGGGAGCTAATTTCGTCTGTAAAATGGCTGCAAAACAGAAAATGCATGTCTCGCGGGCGCGTGAGATATGCAAATGATACGGTGAAGTTATTAGACGTTGTGAGAAGTATTTAGAGGTCATACCTAGGCAATGAGAAGCGAAATGTATCTCCCCGAAATCACCGAGTCTCCAGGAGCAAATGTCTGTCTATAGTCATCACGGCGGATCCTCCCGCCGACCTCCGTGACACCAGACAACGCCTTCACCAAGTAGTAGGCATGTGATGCATCCGTAGGATCCTTCTTCACCGCCATGATGCTACCACGCCGCACGGCTACACTCACACCCGCCGCATACTCCTCCACCATGCCGCGAATCCTCACGGCGGCCGCGCCCATAGCCGGCCGCAACTCCACATCTCTCCACGCATCCACGTGGGACGTCTCCAAGCATCCCTCCGAGTCCGGAATGGAGCGCACACACTCCGCATAACAATGCACACAATAAGCTGAAAGTGGAGCATGCAGCAAAGATGGAATATGAGGAGAAAGCAGAGCTGTGCAGGCAAATCGAGATGGAGCACCGGTGGCCGAATCCTATGTCGGCCGACGAGGCGGCGGAGCAAGGGAGTGTGTTTCGTCTCCCCATTGAATGCCTGTACCACGCGACGGGGTACGAGGCCTGCCGGGATCAAGAGAGGGGCTGGGTGAACGAGATCAAGTCCAGCAGGAAGGAGAACCCGTGGGCCCCTTTCAATGCGGGTCTTGTTGCGATCGACGATGTCAAAACCCGTGCCGAATTCTCCCTGAAAAAAGCTCTGAGGGGAGAATACAAAGGCAAGGTTTTTGGGCACCAGCACTGTTCTCAAGCCACCGACGAGTGTCACGAGGAAATCCCGTTGGAGATAGCCTTTGCGTTCTTCGAGAGCAAGATCTACATCGGTCTCACGCCTGACATGATTCGGTTCTTAGGCGAGATGCAGAACCAGATCGACCAGAAGACGAAAGGCAAAGACAACACTCAGTTCATGCAAGGGCTTCGTTCGACCCTTTTCGAAAAGCATGGGGTCGTGTACAAGGTTTACCGAGAAGCGTTGATCTCCGAGTTCGTCGCCAGCGTCCCCGAGGACACCGAACGGGGTACCTCTTATCAACCTGGGTATTACGAGGTCGGAGGGCTGGTGCAAAAAATGGCGGAGTTCGAATCAGAGCATGGATTTTCAGTCCCGGATCCCGAGAAATATCCCAAGGGATTCCAGTACATCGAGAATGTGGAGACGTCTGAGCGCGAGGGAGACCCTGAGACCCTCCCTGAGGTAGAGGTGACGGTGAAGACGCTGGACGATGACATCAACGCTCACCTAGCACACTGGCTTAGCTCCCAACTCGGTGTGGCGACCTTGTTCTTGCTTACTGGACCGGGGAGTGAACTTCCATGCCAACTCCGGTACCCTTGATTAGCAGTGGTGTTGTGAATCCAGGGGTGCTCAGCACACTGGCCTAGCTCACACCGCTGCGTATTTGTGCTATTCCTGGTGCCGTGGTGGAAGAGGAGTTGTCCTCGTATTTTCTGTGCTCTTTATGAACTTTGGCTCAGCTAATCCAGGGGTGCTCAGCACACTGGCCCAGCTCTAAGCCCTCCTTGCACGAATATTCTGCATCTGCTGTGGATTCAGAGCGTTGAGACACAGTGCTGGACCTTTAAGCTTTCGCTGGCTGCACGCGTTTCGTTCTTCCGCTTGTTCAGTACGGTGCTAATCCAGGGGCACTCAGTGCACTGGCCCAAACCAGTCTGAATTAAGCTTCCGTCCTACATCTGCTGCTGATTCGGAGCGCTTACACGTGGTGCTGGACCTCTGGGCTTGCGCTGGCTGCACGCACCGCATATTTTTGTCTGGTCAGCGCGAGGTGAATCCAGGGGCACTCAGTGCACCGGCCTAAACCAGCCTGAATCAGGCCTCCAGTCTGCTGGTGAACGAGCTTTGTGCTGAGAGAGGGGACTTTTCCTTGGTCCCACTTGCTGAGCATTAACGCAGTACTTTACCACGGAGGGTGAGGCGGAGCCAAGCGCTGCCTCTGCCCAGTCCAGAGATCGTGAGGCACGACGACTGGCGCGAGAGAGGGTCAGTCAGGATCTTGACACGGGATATATGAGCACAGAGGGGTCGGGTCCAGAATCCATCCCCTCCACACCGGTATCACCAGCAGCAACAGCGCTCGCAGCAACAGCGCTCGCAGCAGCAGTAGCAGCCTCAGCGCCTGCAGCCAATCGGGTCCTCTTTGCGTTTGACGACGTAGACGAGATGGATCACTATGACAAGGATAGTCACGCACTTGACAAGGATGATGTCAAGCTCCACTACACTGGTGGCAAGAACGAGGATAGGGCGCTCTTTATCAGGCGTTTCGTTGACATGGTAGCGAAAGTACAGCGGGCTTACGAGGCTAGGAAGCGCAGGCACATGAGGACAGCGGCTTTTCACGCGCTCAGTCAGCAGGCGAAGAAGGCTTTCGTTGACTCCAAGCCAGACTACAGATCGTTGTGGGATAGCCTGCCCTCGTTCCTAGCAGGGGACGATCATTCAACCTCAGTCGCCTATGACTGGTGGTGCGCTGCATATCTGAAGAATGGCATCATGGCCTCGCACGCGTGTCATGTCTTGAGGGATCTCACCACGAGAGACGCTTTTCAGGGCTCAGTGCGCTGCGCACAACCTCCTTTCCATGAGCTGGCGCCAGGAGCGACATGGGCAGTCTGCAAGGTGTTCGAGGAAGGCGATGCCGATGGCGAAGAGTCTGATGAGTGGGAAAGCGAGGGAACCTCCACTAAGGGTCTCACGGGGACAGATGGCACGGAGGATTCTCACTATTTTTGGGCCTTGAGGGCTTTCATTGCAGAGCTCGAAGCCAAGTTCCTGATGAAGGGCACCAAGGAGAAGGAGGACCTGTTGATAGCCAAGTTGCAGACCACCGAGCAGGACGGCCTCGCTTACGTGAAGAGCTGTCGCCGCAGGGAGGCAGCGCTCAACGTCGGCAAGATGGTGGAGGACCCCATTGTCAGGCAGAACATCGAGGAGTGCATCAAGGGTCTGCGCATTAAAGAGTACCGGGATCGCGTGTCCGAGCAGTTACGAGTCAGTCATCCTGCCCCCAACAAGGTCACATGGGAGGACCTGGAGGTCATCGTGGAGGTGCAGGACAAGCTGAAGAACGATGCGGAGTCTTGGGCTCTCACGCTGCAGCAGGAGTTGGTTCGTAGACTCACCTGCGTGTACTCTTGCTACGAGGCCAGGCAGCTGGGGCTTGACCTGGCCGCACTAGTGTCTGCCATGAGGCGCTCTGGTTCTGCCCCCAAGACTGGAGACAGACGCAGGGACTCCAGGAAGAAGGATCAAACACAGCATGGTGGTGATGACGCCAAGAAGCCTTCGAGGGAGGTGAACAATGCAGAGCGCCAGAAGCCTACCTACGGCAAGGTGCCACCACCTGACGCTTCGAAGAAATTCCAGTGTGATTGGTGCTTCACACGCTTGCCCCACGCTCCAGAGCGTTGCTACACGGGGTGCCGTGATGCCCGCGTGCCTCCGAACTTCCACAAGGACAGGCAGAACTCGAGGTGGCCGGATGAGGTCAAGAATGCCCAGATGCGTGCTTACAACATCGCGCACCGCTTCGACAACCACAAGATGGGGATCACCACCAAGGAGTGGCTTAAGCTCCCAGAGGCCAAGCAGAAGCAACCGCAGCAGCAGCAGCAGCAGCAGCAGGTGGCGGCCAGCGCTGAGGTCAAGGAGAAGCTCGCCGCAGAATTGACAGGCCTTCAGACAGGGACACCTCCAAAGGGGGACAAGGGCGCCGATGCACAGGCCCAGTCAGAGGACAGCGATGCTGAGACTGAGTACAACTCCAACTTCAACCAGCAGGCTGAGTATGAGGAGGACGAGAAGGACTGCCCTGCTGATGATGGGCTGGAAGATAGTCATGATGTTGGCAACAGTCACGCACCAGGTCTCCAGGCCAGGGCCGCAGTCGCCCTGGGCAGCACTCAGAAGATGCAGAGCTTCCAGGTCAAGACGCCGGAGGAGTTCGACAAGGCTGCTCAGGTGCCCAGAGCCGTTCCTCCCAACGTCCTCAGCAGGAAATTTCACCTGCTGGCGTCCAACCTTCGCAGTTCCGTGCGCACTTGCTCGCAGATTGCGGCCATCTTGATATCCCAGCACGTCATCGACCTCCCGAAGGACATCGAGAACCTCCTGGCGCTGGAGGAGCTCATGGGCAACGAGCCGAATAATGCGACAGAGCAACCCACCGAGGTCAACGAGCATGAACTTGAGGACGCGCACGCCACAGTGGTGAAGGGGGTAAGAGAGGGAGCAGATAGTGCAGAACACCGCACGATCGAGGAGGTGCCGCTGGACGAGATGCCCAACGGCGTGGTCGACAGTGCCGCCGTCCGGTGTGCAGCCGCTGCCTGTGTGAACGACCTGGGGGTGGTTGACTTCAGCGACCATGGACATGTACGAGCTGGCACCATCAAGACCCGCGCCTACGACGTGCTGAGGGCAAAGATGAAGCAGCACCTGACCGACGAGCAGGTGTTGCTGATGACTCAGGTGCAGCCCATCTGCAAGTTGCAGAATGCCACCCTGCATGAGGGTCTGGCGTTGGTGTCGTCTGGTGGTGAGCTTATGCTGTATCGGGCAATCCTCATGGACACCGGCGCCAACTGCAACATCATCTCCATCGCGGTCGTGAGGCGGCTGGGCCTCACGGTGTACGAGGCTAGCACCGACGCCAAGGTCACCAGGTGTGACAACAGCCCTACGAAGTTCACGCATTACTGCTATGTGGACGTCATACTGGCTGCGGGCACACCGCACATGACGCTTCACCGGTTATACGCCTTCGTGACCTTCGAGCCCGAGAACTCTTGGGATCTGCTGATAGGCACCGGGCCGCTGAAGAACTCCTTGATGATCGACATCAAGCTTGGAAGTGGCGTGGCCGTGTCACATGCGCCAACGATTTTGGGCATGGATGCTCAAGTGGTGCTTCCGTTGGTTGACATGACGCCACCCAGGCGTCCCCACCTGCCCAGGCGGGTGGACCCAGTGGTGTGTCTGAAGTCGGAAATCTTTGGGCAGGGAATGGAGTGTGAGTGGCTAAAGCACCCACCTCTGAGCACAAGGGAGGAGAGATTTGCTGCTTCTGGGATTCAGCCTGAGCACATCCATGACAATGACGAGTCACCATTGGGGTCACCAGCGCCTTCGCCAAGACCTCCTGCTGAGCCCCCACGACCCCGAGTCATCACGCGAGCGGAGCTCGAGGAAAGGTGTCGCCATCGGACGTGTCCCCTCGAAGGTGGCCGAAGGAGTGACCTGGCGTCCCTGGCGCCCGCCGTACAGGCAGCATCGGAGCGCATGCTCGAACAATTTTACGAAGAGCCGAACCCCTGGAAGGGTGGACACGCGAGGTGGGTCACTGAGGACCAGGTTGCTGGGGATCGTCCGTCTCTGGATGCCCCTCTCGACTACAACTGGGCAGATCAGAGACTGTACCTGGACCGGCACCATGTCGCGCGTCTCTGCCGCATCCTTCAGGACCCAGCCCAGGACATGCCGGCCAGACCTTCCCAAGATCATGTCTGCGTGGAATTCGTCCGCTGTCTCGAGCAGAAGTGGGTGACGGTGGACCAGCTGATGCCCCCTAACTGGCTGCACGTGGACCAGAAGCTGGATCACGATGAGGAAAAGGACCGCTGGGTGCTCGATGGCAGCTATATGACGCACGTGCCGTCCTCTGCCAGCAAGCAGGATGTCGTCAAGCCTAGGGAGAGAGGCAGATCGCTCGCGCGACGACCTCAACCCGATCCAGAGACTGCAGGACACGCTCCAGGCGTTGTTCAACAAGTACCCCAGTGGTGAGGTCACTGGCACCCTTATGTGGGACCTGAAGGAGCGCGTCCTCTGTGTCCAACCGAGCACAGCCACGCAGTACCTCGAATTGATGCGCTGCACGTTGGATCATGCGCTCGTGTACAATAGTGAGGAGTTGCTGGACGAGCTCCAACTCCCTCACTGGTATGAAAGCACTGGTGTCTGGACATACCAGCTGCTCAGGTACCTCTGCCCAGTGGACATGGAATCCCTCTCGGATGGCATACTTCGGCGATATAATCGACATGGCAGCAAGGGGCCACCTCTAGAGCTCGTCTCGCTGGGTTCGAACACCAAGTACTACCCAGTGGGGGATGGTCTTGGGGGGCCTGGCAGGGTGTTCTCCGAGAATGCCGCTGCCCAGGAGTAAGTGCGCCTGGGGGAGATGAGGAAGATGCTCAAGTCAGTCAACACCAGGCAGCAGGGCTACGATGCGCTCGATGCAGATGCAGTGCGCAGGCCACCACCGCCCAACGACATGGTCAACACAAGGCTCACGAAGCGAGCCCCTACGCAGCCACCCGCTCCTGCCGCAGGCGCAGGACCATCTCAGGCTGCCGCAGGACCATCTCAGGCTGCCGCTGTACCGTCTCGGGCCGCCACTGGGCCATCTTGTGCCAGGTCCATCAGCCGCTCGCCGCCGCGCTTGTCACACATCGCACATCGCCCCACGCCGTCGCAGCATCCAGCGACGTTGGGCCCGTGGACAATTCTCGTGAGTTGTCACCTCGATTCTTTTGCGCCACCGCGGCTTGGCCGTCAGATCCTGCTGATAGCCCTTCTCGAGGGAGGTCGCCCCCTGCATCGCCTGCGATGACCAACGTTGGCTCATGGGCGGACTCGATCCGTGTCCCACGTGATGCCCGGTCACTTTCCCCGGGAGGCCCGCCCCCTACGCCTCCGAGTCCACCACTGGCGCATCATCTGTCTCAGTCCCCTGCGAGGGCGCCTCCATATCCATCGGGGTCAGATTGGGATGCCGTGCAAATGGCCACCTCATCCGCCAGTTCAGTGGGCAGATTTCTGTCCGTGGAGGAGGTGAGAGCCTTGAAGGATCGCCGCAACCTTACCGTCTTTATGGTGAGGTTTGGCGTGACATTCGTTGACCGTTTCAGGGGCCAACGAGTCGTGTATGAGCTTGGCGTGTGCAACCGGGAGCGAGGTCTCAGGCTGCGGAAGTATCCGGGTATCACCAGCAAGGTCGCCAAGAAGCATGACAAAACCATCGCTTGCGGAGACCGGGGCTGGCGCCTCCCTCTTGGGGGACAGACGACGTCTTCCAACCTGCTGGAGGCCATCATGTCGGCATATGCTGATCTGTCGCACCATAGCTCAGGGCACAGGCGTGCAGGGGGTCACGCGAGGAACATCGAGTTCTCGCTGTGCACCTACGTGGAACTCGGGTCAGCACACGTGCTGCGCTGCATGGCGCACCCGAATGCCACGCCGGTGTACTACATCTTCATGGAGGACCAGCTATGTCGTACTTGGCGCGCTGAGTTCACAAACGAGTACTTCACGCGAGACGACCAGAAGTTCACGTGCTTGCAGTGGGGGACCAGGGAGGTGGCCGCGCCATGGTTGCTGCCAGCCCTGGGGGCCTTGGAGGCGCGTCGTCTTCCGCCGCCGCCGCCCGTCCATCAGGCTCGAGTGGCCGAAAGGCCCGAACACATGGATACGGCCTGTCGAAGGAATGTGTACGAGGTTCGCGACCCCCCCGCGCGTCATCAGTGCCGGCCTTCTGTCCGAACGTCTGAGCATCAGCCGGGCGCGGGCGGTGCTGCGCGCTCGTCTGCTCCTTCCGTTGACCGCCATGGGACTGCTACCCACCCATGTCGTCCATGCGTCAAGGGCGTCCAGGATGCCGGCCAGCCATGACTCACGGCGTCTTCCTTCTCCGACTGTTTCGGTGTGCAGCGAGGTGACGGAGGCGTTTGAGCGCCACACAGACGAACAACGTGAGGCGCAGAGGCAGCAAGCGTATTTTCATCAGGGCTCCCCGGGCACAGCGGGCGGGTGGCCCTGATGCACGACCAACGCTGTGGCCGTGGGCTGCCTGCACAGGCAGTCCACTTGAGGCCAGGTGTCCTGCGGGCGTGTATCTCGTTTGCGGGCAGTGCAGTGGTTTGGTGGTGGCTGGGACGAGGTCCCGTGCCCATGGTCGCCGTTTGGGCGATGTGGGAGGCAATGGCATGGCACTTGACATGGTGCCCTTTTCAAGTTTGGTGGAGGCGCTGCGTGGCCTCGTTTTTGGACCAGCTGCCAGTGTGGTGGTCGTCTGCTCGACGTTATCCCCGTCGTGCATATTACGACATTTGGGTCTTATGGGCTCTCGCCTGCGTTTGGCACGTTGGGTTGCTTATCGTGCGCACCACGGGCATCTATGCTGGCGTGCACCGTGTTCGTGCAGGAGGTTGGATGGTGGTGCCCCTTCGGGGGGTGGTCGTTTCCTTGGCGTGCTGGTCGCAGTGTGCAGCCGCCCTCCTCCTCGTGGTCCTCGCCTGGCTTTGGGTTTGTACCAGCATTTACGCTGAGGACGTGGCGCGCCGCGCCTCCTGTGTTGTGGACGACCCTCTGGACGCAGGTCACATTCGACGTGACCGTGGATGGACTGTTCCGTCCCTGCGTTGGTCCCAAGTTTTCTTGTTGGTCAGCGTGTGCCTGCCCACTTTGCCGGCCAGGTTGGACAAGCCTCGCTTTGCGGCGCGCTGGGCGCAGCTTCGGCGCAATCTCCGACTTCATCGCATCGCGCAGGCCGCCTACGTGGCGCTTGTCCTCGCAGTCGTGGTCTCCACCGCCGCTGGTGGGAGTACTCGCTTGGCGCACGGGGGGTGGAGAGTAATGGCGTGCTTCTTCGCTTCGAACTCGCCGGCAGCCGCAGTGCATTTCAACAGAATTTTGCGATTTTTTCTGCTTTTGTGCGGAATCTTGTGGGTCGCTGGCAAGCTGACCGAGAGTGTGCCTACGTACGATGTCATGTCACCCACGCGCAGTGCCTGGGGTGCGTCCCCCTGCACTTCTTGGGAGGCTCAGCAATCCTCGAGGCAATGGGAGCCGGGCTGGGAAGCCAACGTCGCGGAGCAGGATGAGGTCTTGCCGTACACCGTGCTGGACGAGCTTCAACCTCTAGGTGACACGACAGTGACCAAGGACGAGGCAGCGTGGCTCGACACTGAGCTCAATGCCACGTTTGGAGGACATCCTGACTTCAAGGAGGAGCACTGGGAGGAAATGCGAAATGTTCTTCGCAGGTGCAAGACCACTTTTGCCAACAGTCCTCACGATCTGACAGGCTACAAGGGCAAGGCGGAGCACAACACGTTCTCCATTCCTTTCGTAGACGAATCCAAGGCCGCCTACCAGAGACCCAGGAAGTGCAGCCCGGGCGAGCAGGAAATCATCGATATCCACTGCAAGGAACTTTTGGAGTATGGCTTCATAGAGCCTGCAGCCAAGCATTGCAGGCATGCGAGTAACGTCGTCGTGGCTGGCAAGAAGGATCATGAGACTGGCCTGTGGACCCAGACGAGATTCTGCGTGGACCTCAGGGGTGTCAACCGGCACTCCCTCAAAGACAATACGCTGCCACATCGACCAGAGGAGCTCTATCAGAAAGTGGCGAAGGCCAAGTTCAAGACCACGCTGGATGCCACCAAAGCCTTCCACCAGATTCCCATGGCCACAGAAGAGGACAGGAGCAAGACGGCGTTTTGGTGGAAGAATCAGCTGTACCAGTACACCTCGATGCCTTTTGGGGCAGCTGGAGCCACTTCTGCGTTTGTGAGAATCATGGACTACGAGTTACGTCACTTGCAGCATTGTACGGTGGCATACGTCGAGGACGTAGTGGTCTACACGGATTCCACGCCTGAGCAGCATCTGAAGGACGTTGAGGACGTATTGCGCACCTTGGGGGACGCTGGCATCCGATTGCATGCAGGCAAGAGCACCTTTGGTGCAGCCACGGTGGACTTTCTGGGCTACCGCATTGGTCATAACTCCATTGGCGCGCAAGAAGCTAAATGCAAGGCCATCCAGGAGCTTCCAAGCCCCCAGGACAAGACTGGGCTCCGCTCGATCTTGGGCATGATGAACTACTACAAGGGCCTGGTGGGTGAGCCAGGGGGGCCGAAATACTCTGAGATGGCCCGCCCTCTCAATGACCTGCTCAAGAAGGAGATCACTGACATCAAGGGAGCCTGGGGGAAGGAGCAAGATCAAGCACTTCAAGACCTGAAGGATGCCCTCTGTTCTGGGAGATGTCTGAGGCCTATCGATTATGACAGACCTCTCATATTGTACACCGATTGGAGCACCTATGGCATTGGCGCAGTGTTGGGCCAGAAGGACGATGATGGGAAGGAGTACATCTGCATGGCAATCAGCCGATCCCTGAGTAAGACGGAGAGGCAGTACGCCAGCTTCAAAGGGGAGATGCTCGCAGTGGTGTGGGCAGTGCGCACACTGAGGCAGTACTTGCATGGAGTTCACTTCACGTTGGTGACCGACCACTCACCGCTCACCACCCTTATGGAGAAGGCCGATCTCCAAGGGCAACACCTACGCTGGGCAATCAGTTTGCAGGAGTTCGACTTCACAGTGCAGTATCGCCCAGGAGCCAAGAACAGCAACGCTGACGTGCCGTCTCGCTACCCACTGCCGTCTACGACAGATGAGACTGGGGCGAGGCATGAGAGGGAGAAGGTGACTGCGTTTCACGCAGGCGTGGGGGAAGTTCACACGAAGGACTTCTGTGACCACTTGTGCTTTATGTTGGCTGGGGATGCTTCCCCAGGGGAAGAGGCCACGCCAGAGGTGCAGGTTGCCAACTACTGCAGGATGGCTGCCATGGAGCAGCTGGGCACGGGAGCAGTGCATCGTTTATTCGACTTGCACTACCGCGAGGAATAATTGGAGTGCAATCATGGGGACATGTTTGACACTGACTCATCCAAGCTGGTGACCGACTCTGGGAGGCTAGCCAGAGCAGCTTGGAAGGCGCTGAGCCTGGTGAGGCCTACGCGAGGCACGCATGGCGAGGGAAGCCCCGCTGTGTACAGCAATGAGTACTTTGAAGGCGAGCGCATCTTAAAGCCTGAGAAGGTGGACACCAGGGTGCTGGGCAGGCAGTTCTTCTCGCAAGCTCGGGAGGAAGGTGTGGTGTGCTATGAGCCATGTGGAGGCCTCTGTGCTGGCCTAGAGATGTTGCTCCGCAGTGGGATGAAGGTGGATCGCTACCTGTATCAGGACATATCCCCGAGCAGTCGGACAGTTGCCAGGGCCAGGTGCACGGCGTTGCTAAGACGATATCCTGACCTCATTTCGCCCCGTGCAATAGAGTTTGGGGCTCTACCCCAAGATCTGCACGACACCACCAGTGCCGACTTCATACGAGCAGGAGCTCTTCAAGGACGCCGGTGGGTCATGGTATGTGGGTTCCCATGCCAGGATCTCTCTCCTGCTGGAACACTCGCAGGTCTGGATGGCAGGTAGCACTTCAAATTTGTCGCACCGGGTATTTTATTTGTCGTGTCGCAAGACAAACTGGAATTATACCGTGCGACAGAAACGAGCTGGGGGCTCATGTCTGTCGCAGGTGCGACAATCATGAGGACCACGCTCATTTCTGTCGTGAAAATTCACAGAAAATTTCCGAAAATGAAAATAAGCCAGGGGGAACACAAACAAATAGTACCGCGATAATGACTTGAAATACACACTTATTAAATAAATAGCACCACGCGAATGATATACAACGCACTCTATTAAATCGTTAGTTGGATGATGCTATACAAATATATGCATGCTAGCACAGGCAAACAGGTATAGCAAGCAAGCATATTCAAGAAACATTCACGGCATTCACAAATCACAACTGAAAATATGACACAGTTAATATTGTTTTACACATTCGTTCTAGACTAGGCTTCTACTTAAAGGGTTCACCAGTCCAAGGCAACAGATGAAACTGGCCTACAAAGTTAGCAACAGGTAAAAATATCGAAATCTATGCCGTTCCCCGCCTGCAACACACGAACACGGAATCTGTCAGCACATTGGGAATCAAACCCGATATACCGACAGCCGGTACTTCGTCCTCGGGTGGAAGGTTACTCACCCAGATATCTTAATTTTGACAGCAGACTAGGACCAGTTCAACAGGAGGTCTGAAATTACTACAAGAAATCAACCTGCGTAAACAATGCAGGGCAACGGAAGTCAACGCCGCCAGCAACGTTGCTGGCGGCTTCAGAAGAAGGACAGCGTCAGCACGGCAACCTGCAAAAATACGAAACGCTGGTCAGTAAAGATGTTGGGAATCGAACCCAAACCGCCGGGCTGTAAAGAAACCCGCCGGTCTCCGAGCATCCCATAATTTTAGAAGGGCATGTGGGAAACACGGATGCCGCCAGCAGCATTGCTGGCGGCTTCAAAAAAGGCACAGCATACACGGCAACCTGCAAAAGTAAATCACTGCTCAGGAAAGAAGAATTCTGGGAATTGAGCCCAAACCGTCAGGCGGAATGTAAAGACGCCCGACGGTCTCCAAATATCCCTATATCGCAGGAAACTAGAATCGGCTGCTGGCGGGATGCGGCTCATGTAGGAACATCGCAGGAAGCCCCCCCCGCCGGGTTCCACGCATGCACACGAAAACATGGTCAATATGAAATATCGACAAAGAACAGTAGCGCGTAAAAAAACATTAGTCAAACAAAAATACAAGCCGCTGAGACTGCAGGTAGGCGCAGGATGAGACCTTGAGGAAGAATGAGGCGTTTGCCAGAATATCATATCATATCATATCCATTTGTGTCGGCGCCGCGCCGCGTGTCTCCCGATACTTGTAGGAGTGGTGAGATGATCTTGAATTGCGAGATGCGTAAATAATATATAATTGGAAATTCCGCATATCTTCGGGGTAAAATATGGAATTGTTACTGTGCTAGGACAACATACTGTGTCATGCGCGGATGACTCAGCGGTGTCATACATGCTAGCAGTGCCATACGCGCCTTACGATATTAGCGCCCGAGACCCCTGTTGAGGAAGAGACCCCCCTTAGTGGGAGTACACAGTACTAGTGTACGGTGTAATAAGGTGTCATAGTGAAGCATTGACACCTCATACTGCATGATACCGTAGTAGAAGCATATGATAGGTTAATGAGACTTGGCCATGCTGACTAGGATTAACTCAGGGAGTTGAGTGAATAAGTAATGGCCAAGGCCAAAGAAACAGCTGAGTTTCCAAGAGTAAATACAGCCGACATGGCAAAATATGTAATCCTAATTCTTATATGCAAGTAATATGCTGTAAGTCTAGACATAGCAGTCCTATGTCTAAAGAGCTGACCTAGCAGTACCTAGGCAGTTAGTTGGTCATTATATGCAGTCCATATATGATCCCCACCAGTAGTAGTTTCACAGTGTCTGTTAAGTGAGGAGCAGTCCTCCCACAAAATGGTATCAGTGTGCTACGCACCACCGCCACCACCACCGCTTCCACAAAAAAATTTTTACTTTCGAATTATGACTTTTCCAACGACTTTATACCGTGACTTCGGCTTCGGTGTTATTTGAAATCTGCCAGTGTGTGTTACGCCTTCCCTGACGCGACTTCGGTTACGGCTTTTATTGGCTCGCAGACTGTGACACCCACGTAAATTATCTTTTATTTGCTTACAAAAGCGAATTTCCTCTTCAACGCGTTGTGCAATTGTAGTTCGTACTGGATTCTAGAAATCGGGCACTTGCGCGTGCTTTACAGTCTTGGCTGCTGTGAGTGCCTGGTGCGCACGCAGTTCTTCGCTCGGATGTTCGATGTTACGTTTGTTCCTCAGCAACAAAGATTCTTAGAATTGTCGAATGCGGCATATACTTTCTTCGCGCTGTGATCTGTGATGGAAAATTTCAGCTCGCCATGGAAGAGGTCCTACTGTGGCACGGTGTGCCACAAATAAAGTAGCCCAGAGCTATCTTTCGTCTTGCGTTCGCTCTGCGCCTGGGACTTGCAAATTACCTTCACAAATTATGGCAATTTTTGCGGGTGCTGCTTAAATTCGGGTTTGAGAATGGTCGAAATTCTACTTCTGGCTGCTGGCCCTTGTGTTCGCACTCTGACGCGCTAGTCAGCGACTCGTCGTTTTTCTTACTCGCTGGTAGTTTTGCGCCGTTAATTCTTCTCGGGAATTGTGCCAATTGGTCAGTGTTTTCCGCGGGATCTTCGTCTACTCTCTGCTCTGCGATTGGAATGTGTGCGCAACGTTCTTCTATGGCTCGGAATTGGCGTGATGCAGCTTCGAATTGGCGCTGTTCCGCTGGCGTGCGTGTTCTTCGTCACGTGTCTTTGCGGCTGCGCGGGATTGCACAAATTTATGCTGAGGAATTCGGGAATGTTCTTTGAATTGGCAGATGCGGCTTACTTGCGTTGCCCTTAACGCGCTCTAATGTTCTTGGCAGTAGCTAACCCTAAGTGGTATCGCGCTGCAGCGTTGCCTTGACTTCCGTGGGCCAATCGTTGAACAATTTTGCTCAATTTGCTTTCGTCTTGAGTCTTCAAGTTCGCTGGAAGGCTTTTGCTGGAATTTGGTGGCGGCAGTTGGTTGTCTGCTGTTGGACCTGGCTTCTGCGTCTTCTCTCTCATACTTTTATCACTTGCGGCGGAAGCTAGCGAATCTTCCTCGGTTGATTTGTGTGTTTCTCCACCTACGTTTGGCGCTCCTGGGTTGGCGAAATTGCACTTGCGGCTTGAGCTTGAGGCTCTTCGCTTGTGCTCGCTTGGCAGCTCCGACGGCGTGGCGCTTCCAGATCCTGGCATGGCAGCGGGGGGGGAGGAGCTGCGAGATACAGTGCTGGATGCCAGGAATAGGTCTTTTGTGTTCGCGCGAGACGTCCACCAGGCGCAGCACAGTGCACCACAGGCGGCGGTGCGGCTCGGTGCGTCCGCGGCGGCGCTGCATAGTGCGCCACCAGCAGCGGCGCGGCACTTGGCGCTTCCAGCGGCGGCGCGTCACAGTGCGCCACCAGCGGCGGCGCGGCACTACTATGGCCAAGGCCAAGCACTGGGAGTCAGTTCGCGATCTCCGACAACACAGTGGGAAGCAGAGCCGGAGGTGGCACGCGGCTTGCGGCATCCCACGCATGGCTCACGACAGCGGGTATGGCTAGCGCGCGGTGCAGAGCTTGCGACGAGTGGGTCGCTAAGGCAAGCCCCGCCAGCTACTGCCGCGGGGCCGGCAGCAGATAGCTCGCGACACCGACAACGAGAGCACTTATCGCATAACGCACAGTTAGCAGCACGCATCCCACGCGTGGCCATGCCCCTCACGCTCAGCACGCGGTGCCCAGCGGTCCGCGTGGATTTGCAAGCCTCGACGCTCTGCAAAGACGCGCCGGCATCCAAGGCCGACCACGACATAGCATGGACCTAACAGGACCTCCTGTATGCAGACGGTAGTTGGTGCCCCCCAGAGCCGCAGAAGCACGATGCCCAGCGACCGGCGCATGACGCACTGCTGCTTGCCCCACCAATGCATGGTGTGGAGCGGGCAGCGTGGGGCATGACTTGGACTTACGAGGACCTCCTCTATGCGGGCGGTAGTTGGTGCCCCCCGGAGCCACCAAAGCGCGATGGGCAGCGATTGGTGCGTAGCGCGTCGCTGCCAGTCCCACCAGCGCAGGGTTCGGAACAGGCGGCACTCGACGAGCCGCAACTGGCGTGTAGCGTACAACTTCCAGCGTCATCAGCATACAGTGCAGAGCGGAGCATGACTAAGACGCCGTCCAGAGAATGTGCGCGGCTGCCACCCACCAGAGAGCACGCGCGAATGCCACACACCGGCACAGCGAAGGCGCCGCCCACAGAGTGCGCGCGGCTGCCACACAGTGGTACCACCGACGTAAAGCTTGGGCAGCGCGCGCGACAGACACCCGAGACTCAGCCACTGGAGCGCATACGGCCACCTAGTGGCGTCGCTGGGGAGCGGGAAGCGCACCCTTCTCGGCGGCGCGCCAAGAAGCGGAGGCATATGCAGCGATCGCGGGAGGCGAGTAGGAAGCGTGGTGCCCGGGGCATGCGAGGCTCAGCACCTACGAGGCGAGGTAATCGTGGGGGTTCACGTAGCATCCGAGGCGGGAGATCAGGAGGTCGCATCGTGGTGTTCAAGCCCTACGAGGGGGCATGCGAGGCATATCGAGTGGGCATCACGAGTGCCCACGCCCTTCCCTTGGATCCGAAAGAAAGCGTCCAGGCGTGGACCGCTTTTCTTTTGGGGGGGAAGAGAGCGCGCCGCGGGTGGCACACGATGACCACCGCGAGCGCGCCGAGCGCACCGCCACGAGGCAGCCGGATAGATGGCCGCTGTCTCGGGCCGCGTGACGCGCAGCTGCCCCACCAGGCACGCCATACTCATGGTGCCTAGGGGTGGCGCGCAGCGTGTGCACGGCGACCGGGCGCCATCGAGGCTCTTCGGAGAGGAGATGAGCGGGCCTGGGAGCGTCACACCGCACACGCGTGCCCCGGCGACGAGCGCGGAGCGCAGCACCCACGTGAGGGTCGCTGCTGAGGCCTGTGTGGCCGACGCTCCGGGCGAGATGGCGCCCAGCAATGGGACGCTTCGCCACACGCAGACAAGGGGCGCCGCCCTTGTGCTCGTGTCGCTACAGGGTGAGCACGAGAGGTGCTCGCCCGCGCCCTTCCCCACGGCGCCAGGAGAAAGCGTCCAGGCGTGGACCGCTTTTCTTTTGGGGGGGAAGAGAGCGCGCCGCGGGTGGCACACGATGACCACCGCGAGCGCGCCGAGCGCACCGCCACGAGGCAGCCGGATAGATGGCCGCTGTCTCGGGCCGCGTGACGCGCAGCTGCCCCACCAGGCACGCCATACTCATGGTGCCTAGGGGTGGCGCGCAGCGTGTGCACGGCGACCGGGCGCCATCGAGGCTCTTCGGAGAGGAGATGAGCGGGCCTGGGAGCGTCACACCGCACACGCGTGCCCCGGCGACGAGCGCGGAGCGCAGCACCCACGTGAGGGTCGCTGCTGAGGCCTGTGTGGCCGACGCTCCGGGCGAGATGGCGCCCAGCGATGGGACGCTTCGCCACACGCAGACAAGGGCGCCGCCCTTGTGCTCGTGTCGCTACAGGGTGAGCACGAGAGGTGCTCGCCCGCGCCCTTCCCCACGGCGCCAGGAGAAAGCGTCCAGGCGTGGACCGCTTTTCTTTTGGGGGGGAAGAGAGCGCGCCGCGGGTGGCACACGATGACCACCGCGAGCGCGCCGAGCGCACCGCCACGAGGCAGCCGGATAGATGGCCGCTGTCTCGGGCCGCGTGACGCGCAGCTGCCCACCAGGCACGCCATACTCATGGTGCCTAGGGGTGGCGCGCAGCGTGTGCACGGCGACCGGGCGCCATCGAGGCTCTTCGGAGAGGAGATGAGCGGGCCTGGGAGCGTCACACCGCACGCGTGCCCCGGCGACGAGCGCGGAGCGCAGCACCCACGTGAGGGTCGCTGCTGAGGCCTGTGTGGCCGACGCTCCGGGCGAGATGGCGCCCAGCGATGGGACGCCTCGCCACACGCAAACAAGGGGCGCCGCCCTTGTGCTCGTGTCGCTACAGGGTGAGCACGAGAGGTGCTCGCCCGCGCCCTTCCCACGGCGCCAGGAGAAAGCGTCCAGGCGTGGACCGCTTTTCTTTTGGGGGGGGAGAGAGCGCGCCGCGGGTGGCACACGATGACCACCGCGAGCGCGCCGAGCGCACCGCCACGAGGCAACCGGATAGATGGCCGCTGTCTCGGACCGCGTGACGCGCAGCTGCCCCACCAGGCACGCCATACTCATGGTGCCTAGGGGTGGCGCGCAGCGTGTGCACGGCGACCGGGCGCCATCGAGGCTCTTCGGAGAGGAGATGAGCGGGCCTGGGAGCGTCACACCGCACGCGTGCCCCGGCGACGAGCGCGGAGCGCAGCACCCACGTGAGGGTCGCTGCTGAGGCCTGTGTGGCCGACGCTCCGAGCGAGATGGCGCCCAGCGATGGGACGCTTCGCCACACGCAGACAAGGGGCGCCGCCCTTGTGCTCGTGTCGCTACAGGGTGAGCACGAGAGGTGCTCGCCCGCGCCCTTCCCCACGGCGCCAGGAGAAAGCGTCCAGGCGTGGGCCGCTTTTCTTTTGGGGGGGAAGAGAGCGCGCCACGGGTGGCACACGATGACCACCGCGAGCGCGCCGAGCGTACCGCCACGAGGCAGCCGGATAGATGGCCGCTGTCTCGGTCCGCGTGACGCGCAGCTGCCCCACCAGGCACGCCATACTCATGGTGCCTAGGGGTGGCGCGCAGCGTGTGCACGGCGACCGGGCGCCATCGAGGCTCTTCGGAGAGGAGATGAGCGGGCCTGGGAGCGTCACGCCGCACACGCGTGCCCGGCGACGAGCGCGGAGCGCAGCACCCACGTGAGGGTCGCTGCTGAGGCCTGTGTGGCCGACGCTCCGGGCGAGATGGCGCCCAGCGATGGGACGCTTCGCCACACGCAGACAAGGGGCGCCGCCCTTGTG
>LGRX02021440.1:0-12362 GCA_001247695.2 Cymbomonas tetramitiformis
TGCCCGTGTTTGAGGCAGTTATGGCTCTAGATGTGGTGCTGCGGCACACGAGGGGTATCACTCCTAACTTCCTCAGCTTCCAGACCAAGCTCTTCCCGCCACAACACAGCATGCTGGGGATGGCAGATGGTGGAGAGGTGCGCTCCGCCATGCATCTTGGGTGGGCTCGGGCCTGAAAGCAAGGGGGAGGGTGGGCAAGCAAGTGAGGAATAAGAAGGCCTGGGCCCTACCGGGTCTTGGTGCGCCTGGTTCTCCGTGGACTGGGGATTCACACCCCCAGCTGCCGCAGCAGCTGCTCCGGCAGCAGCTGCTGGATTCCCAGCGGCTCCGGCAGCAGCGGCTGGATTCCCAGCGGCTCCGGCAGCAGCGGGCACTGTCACCGCTGTACGACTCGCCTGCGAATCACACATAGGGTACATGGGTGCATAGGGTACATGGGAGGGTTGTACACTAGCGATGATGGATGACAACAAATCCGGTGATGGATGCTGTGAGGGTAGCCAGCAAATAGCGACGGTGATGGATGCTGTGAGGTTAGCCAGCAAATAGCGACAGTGATGGATGCTGTGAGGTTAGCCAGCAAATAGCGACGGCGATGGATGCTGTGAGGTTAGCCAGCAAATAGGACCGCCCGTGTTTGAGGCAGTTATGGCTCTAGATGTGGTGCTGCGGCACACGAGGGGTATCACTCCTAACTTCCTCAGCTTCCAGACCAAGCTCTTCCCGCCACAACACAGCATGCTGGGGATGGCAGATGGTGGAGAGGTGCGCTCCGCCATGCATCTTGGGTGGGCGCGGGCCTGAAAGCAAGGGGGAGGGTGGGCAAGCAAGCGAGGAATAAGAAGGCCTGGGCCCTACCGGGTCTTGGTGCGCCTGGTTCTCCGTGGACTGGGGATTCACACCCCCAGCTGCCGCAGCAGCTGCTCCGGCAGCAGCTGCTGGATTCCCAGCGGCTCCGGCCGCAGCGGGCACTGTCACCGCTGTACGACTCGCCTGCGAATCACACATAGGGTACATGGGTGCATAGGGTACATGGGAGGGTTGTACACTAGCCAGCAAATAATGACGGAAGGCCGCCGCCGCCACCCGAACGGAAACTCTAAAGTTTCGAAGACTCGCGGACCACAGTATCAGAGAACTGTGGTCCGCCAGTCAACAGAGAAACTATCTAATAACGCACGCAAATCGATACGTACAGTGAGGGGGGGTGAAGGTTAGGCGCTGAGGGGGTGAGGGGCAGGGAGAATTTAGAAGGAATAAGAGAGGCATACCTCGAGCGCTCTTGCAGGGCGCGTGCTACCCACGCTCATCAGTCCTCGCGCCGGAGCAACCCCCTGAAAATACAAAAAAAAGACAGTATCAGTTTGTGCATGCACTTTTTTGGGAAAGGTTTAATGCGCGATCAAGAACACATTAACCTAGAGCGGATAACCTAAATACATTCAAGTACCTCAATGAAAGCTATGCAACAAACAAAGGCATATGTAGATAAAAAATATGCTAACGGCTTTCAAGCCTAGATTGTAGGCCGCAAGGAGGGCGCCACGCCCGAGCGCTAGAACCTCAAGGGATCTAACCCCCTTACCTCCAGCGCTGTACCTTCAGGCCCACACTCTACAGCGCGCCCATGCAGGGCAACCCCGCGTGGGCCCCTTATCGTGTTTCCCTGCCCCAAAGCCATAAAGCAAGGATTCTCAAAAAACGTGAAAACAAACTTATCAAATCAAAGAGCGAGCAATTCCCCACCCAGTCCACACGCAATACGTACGCGCGTGAGCTATCCGGTCCCTTCTTAGAAGAAAAAAAAAGACTAACCTGCTCGAGTTTCTGACGCTTTTGTAGGTTATCCATATTTTTAAAAATAATTAAAATATCCCGAAGGAAGAAGAGTTTTCAAACTCTCCCAGGTCAAACTCTTCTTCCTTAGAGCGAAGACTGCCAAATTTCCGAAAAACCGTTCGAATGTAAGTAACCTTTCCTCTTGTCATCAGTCATATTGTCATATTGTCGCGAGTACGCGTTCAAAGACGTTCTCGCAATTTATACCCCTCGGCATGGCTTTCTCAGAAATTATATTCAGCGTTTCCTACTCGCTTAGGCCCTCTCAAAATTTATACACACTTTTTAGGCTCTCGATGTTAGATTCTCGCCATCATTTTCAGACTTCAGCGGTTTCCACAGGGCAAACCAGCCCCTAAAAGCCCCTAAATCCTATTTACCCAGGATTTAGGGGCTTTTAGGGGCTTCAATGAATTTTTAGGGAACTTTAGGAATTTTTAGTGTTTTTTAGTCAGAATCCTTGTTCAAGTGATAGGTGCTCTGATTGTCTGACGAGCCTTCACAATAGTCCAGATAGGGTAGTGTTCATTAATGCCATTCAGCTTTCTGTAGCAGTCCAGATATAGTGCAGTAGGTCCCGATAGTGCTGACCATCTGATGTCTGTGATACATATCTGACTGCCATAGTCCAGGTAACTGTGCCATCTGTCTGAATAAGCTGAACACATGCGTGTGACTCCTCTCCGTCAAAGAAATAACCAATATCATGAATCCTCGAGCCTGCTGTGTCAAAGCTGTCACTGAACGGCTGTGGTCTGTCATAGGATGCATCAAACTCCCGCTCTGCCTGATGTGGGTCTGGAAAGGAGCCCAATATCTCTCCCATGTCCTGATGATTATGAATCAAGTGAGGCTTGCCAACATAGTGTACCATATTTGTCTCTGTATCCAAGATCTTATATGCCAGAGAGCTGACTGATACACCAACAAGACGGCCTGACCAGGCCGCCCGCTGAGACTTCCTAGACATGCCAGGCTGTCTGGAGTTCCTCTGCTGCTGAGACATAATGACATAGCAGTTTTGGCCGAAGGCCTTCAGTTTTGCATAGCCATAGTGGTAGCCTCTGATCTGATGAAATGGTGTTGAAGAGATGTTCTTATGAGTAGAGAGGTTCCATATGAAGCCAGCATGGGTGGCAGCCAGAGGCCAGTAGTCCTCGGGCATGCCAGCTGCCATAAGTAATGCCTTAGCCATGTCGGATATCTTGCCAATGGCATTCTCTGCATGAGGATTGTCTGTATGTACTGTAGGTGATGATTTCTGGTGTAATATACGATGCTTCTGATAGAAAGCAACACACTGAGGGTCACCCATCTCTGGAGCTCAGTCTGTACGGAGTGCAATGGACTGTGGTGCATACCCCATTGCATGTAAGCTGCCGTAGAAATGAACCAGACAGGTGTAGTATTCTGATTTCTGTACGAAGGTATATACAAATATGAACCTGCTGACATAGTCAATGAACTGACATCGGTACAGGTGGCCGTTGTAGCCAGCTGGTGTAATAGGTCCTGTCATGTCAGCAGCCCACTTCTGGCCGGGCTGTATGGCAACTGATCTCAGCTGGTCATGGTGTCCACAGGGCTTCTGCTTCAGCTTACTTGTACAGCATGCTGCACAGAACTGAGAGCAGGTCGGCATAGCTGCTATAGCTCGCCTAGACAGCAGAGGCCGACCGAGCTGGATGCCAGGTAGGCCGTAGAGCTTAAGCAGACTGGCCGTAGAGCCGTGACCCATGACTGCATGAAACTCCACAAAGGGACTGACCCGAACAGATGTGTTTCTGTTCCTGAACAGGATACAGATCTCAAAGGGAGTGCCATCAATGAATACTTTGTCAGGTCCGCCATCTGAGCCAGCCGGTGTCAGTGGGTGACTGGAAGCATATGTGTGCTTCCGAGAGAAACTGAATATCTTCTTACTGCCTTTAGGATAGATGTGTAGTACCTCCATAGTACATGTCTTGTGCCATATCTGGTGTTGTGGCATATACGGGACAATCCAGAAGTAGGTGGTTTTATGCGGGTCAAGGATAAAGTCATGGTTGCCCTTAGTCAACATTCTGTCAATCATATTGATACTGAAGGGAATGTTACCATAGAAGAACTGATCCGTCCACTGCTTGGTGTGACAATCATCTGATATGGACCAGTGCTCAAGAGCTGGATGATTGTTACCCTCGCCAACAGGCAGAGAGTCACCATACATAGATACATCAAAAGCCGGAGTGCCAAGTTTAGCTGTAGCTGTAGGAGAGCCGTGAGTAGTAGCCCATTTAGTATACTCGCTATTACTCCACTGCCAGTCTGATGAGTCTCCTGTGCGGGTCCTGACAGCTGCTGAGCCGAAGTGGTGAGTATGCGGGTGCTGTGGCTCATCCCAGAGGTAATCCACCTGATTGTCTGTGATACGGTATGTCCTGCCTGAGTCCAAGTGAGTGTAAGTCATGCTGATGAAGTCTGGAGAACTGAAGCCGTGTCTGAGCATAACCCGGGTAGATAGAAGGGTCCTGGCGCCTTCTTTGAAGTGGCAGCCAGGAATAGAGTACTCATCTATCTCCCCTGATAGTATCTCACGACCGTACAGGTGTAGTGTGCAGGTCCCGTCAGTTCGGGATACAGGACCTGTCATCACCGTGGAGAAACCGATAGTGGAGGAGGTGTCCAAGGCCGAGATCCTGGACCTGGTGCCTGTGATATTTCCAGTGGCACCAGAGTCCACTACAATGCCGTCACCGTCCCGTGATAGTGCATAGGCCGAAACAACTGGACTACAGGTGAATACTAGCCCAGGCGGTGGTGTGCCGTGTGCTGTCCAAGTGAAGCCGAGCCACCAAGACATGTGCACCACGGCACCACCGACGGTGATCATGAGATCTGCCAGGTGTGAGGTAGTCTCGAGGACACTGCCAGTCTGATGCCAAGCCACTGAGCCGACACCACCGACACCTCTGTCTAATGTACTGTCGCCTGATATTGACTGGAAGTCCATGAAGAATATAAACAGACACTGAATGATAATTGCCAGAATGGTTGCCAGAGTCAGAGCCGTGAGGTGTCGGGTCCGCCTGCGGCGGTCCTCGCTGTCTGCTGTCATAGTTGCCCGGAAGAGCTGTATTTGAGAGGCGGCATCGGGCGGCATACCCGAGCTGGTGAACTGGCCGTGGTCACTGTGAGGGTCTTCTGGGCCAGGTCCAGAGGAAGAGTGTCCAGCCCCAGAATCTGACCAATCCCAATCACAAGAACCACTGTACCCATTGTTACCAGCCCAAGTGCCACCATCAGAGCCCCAATCATACAGTATCCCCGTCCCCGTCCCCTGGGCCCCTCCCCGTGGGCCCCCAGGTGACAGCAGTCTCAGTCCGTCCGAGGCATCCTCCTGTCCCTCAAGCATGCTCACATCTGCCATGGCACAGCCCAGGAAGCCGAGGACAACAAGTGTGGAGACGAGGGCATGTCTGTAGAAGGGTACACCACCCCTACCTACACCCCTACGCAGGGCAGGTCCAGTGACGGGCGGTGGGGGGTCATAGTACTGTCCTTCCCCTGAGCCACGGGGCTCAGGGCTGTCGGGCTCGTCCGAGGCCCCGACTACGGACCCCGCAGACACCCCGTGTCCGCTGGCAGGGAGGCCCATAGCCGTGGCATATAGTCCAGCTCCTGCAGTGACAGAGCACGGGCCAGAGCTGGGAGGGAAGGGCACTACCGGAGGCGGTGCTCGTGGTTCCCTCGAAGTCGTTGCGGCCGAAGCCGGCAGGGTGTCGTACCACTGGGTGGGCTGGGTGTGTTCCTCACACCACAGCCTGTCCCAGTGGTCCTGCTCCCTGTCGGTGAGGCCGGGAGGCGTGCCGCGAAGGGACCGCCGAAGCTCCACGAAAGGGCCGGGCTCCGGTCCAGCCACAGACTCCAGCTGTGAGCTCCAAGACCTCGGCCCCCAAGCCCTTTCTTCCTCCCGGGTCTCACTGAGATGTCGTTCGGTCATTGATTGGAACCGAAGATCACCTGCCAACACCATGTCAGCGAACAACCCGGAGCCAGGCTCCAGGGGTGTCTCGTGTGCGAAGAGCGCTGACACGGGGTGCATACAGGTGTCTCCATGCTCGGCATCGCCCGGTGTGTCACCCGAGAACGGTGCGGCAGGATCCAACGTCTGAGCGGTCCCGTCTAACACCACACCTGCGTCGAGATGCGACTGGGTAGACGCAGGCTGTGGGTCACACGGTGAGCATGTGATGCTCGGGTCCGCACGGTAGAACGACGAAAGATCAAGCGGTGTCTCAGTGGCAGCGGCAGAGTCCATGCGGGCATCGTCCGGTGGGGTTGGCGTGGTGTCACGATCGACACCACCCACCCCGAAGCTGCCAAAATGAACTCTCCCTAGTGAAAGGGAAGAGTACGGCTCCTGAAGATCTTGCTCATCGTAGTCCGCCTCCTCCCCTGCATAGCAAAAGGCTTGGAACTTTGCGGAAGCCTTCCGCTGGAGTCGATCCCACTCGTCATGTTGTTCCTGAGTGTAGGATTCATGCTCCCAAGCATCCCACTCAGAGTCAGTCCACTCCTGCGGTGCCCAAGCGGGTGCATGAGAGGCCTCATCCCCCTGGGTGAGATAGGCGGCAAAGGACAGGGAGCCGTCGTCCGGGTACGTGCACACCGACTCCGATGAGTCACAAATGTCTGGTGTGCCGTGCTCCCAACAGACTGCCTGAAAGGCCTCCTCGGAATGCTCGTAAGCTGCCTGGTAGCGAGCTGCCAGAACATCGGTGAAGGCCCCCTCGGCCAGAGCCTCGGGGTCAAGCCGCATGGAGTGTGCCGCCAGGTGCTGCATGTGTGTACAGTCCGCCTGGCGGTGCCTTCCACCGCAGGACCGACAGTTCCCGTAGAACTGTTTGGAACCCGGGTGGAAGGTGACTCGGGCCTTCTGCTTCTGCCCCTTGCCCTTCTTGCCTTTGCCTTTGCCTTTCCCCTTCCTGCGGATTCCCTGCGGCCAATTCCCCCCCTTCGTGTCTATTACCCACCACTAAGTTGGGTGCACCCAACCTAAGAACCCTTTTTCAAACGTCAATAACTCCTCGAATATCGGACTTATAGTGCCAAAGCAAGGCTAGGCCATGGCCTACTATGTTCCCTTTGAACAATGGATATGCATTATACCTCTGTGATCGCAATCTGCGGGGTATAATGGGACCGTATCAATAGGGTATGTGATGAAATATTCCGGATTTCTCTTAGGTTGGGTGCACAATACCTAAGAACGAGGGTAATATAAGGGACTCCCCGTGACACTCGAAGGTCCTTTGAAAATTCGGAGACCATGTCGTCAAGTTCTCGAGTTGCTCTTTCTGCAGTGTCTTGTCAAAAGTTTCATCCGAGTTCATCTTGACCCTCAAAACCTCGGTTGAAGTAGCATGGGTAGGTAAAACCCCAAAATCACTTGGAAATTTTACAATTTTTCCTACCCCCTCGCATACTCCCCAAAATTGCTCACGGATAAGTTTGATTCGCTCAATAGTGTAGATGCGTGTGTAAAAGAGGACATCTTCCCCGTCATTTTGAGCTAATAAAAACCAGAATCCGGTACCGACAACTCCCAATAATCCCACCAAAGGGTAAGTTGGGTGCACCCAACCTAAATGGCTCTTAAGTTGGGCCCACCCAACCAGTGGGTAATAGACATTCGGCAAGGGGGAGGCAGCAAAACGGAAATTCTTCCCCGCTTCACCTTAAAGGGGTGGGAAGACCGTCCAGGGTAATAAACATCACGCGGGCGGGTAGGGCGTAGGTCAGGGGCTCCCCTGGGGTCCAGACCGCCACGTTCACCGTGGCGGTGCCCTGCATCATTGTAAAAGGCGCTTGTCAGCGGCTTCGCTTTCCCTAGTGTGTTGTAGACCCGCTGAATCGCGAGTCCACAACTCACCAGGGTCAGCTCTGTCTGTGTCGTGACCTTTTCAATCGCGTAGTCCTCGTGCACCTGTTTGTAGGTGACGGGACATGTACGACGAAGGAACAAACGTACCGCATCTTCCCTCGAGATGTCGAGGCTGGAGTGTTGCCCCAAGTCCGTCGCAGCGTTACTGACAGCGTCAGTGAAAGCTTTGATGAACTGTTTGGGGTTCACACCTGCCGGGACCTCTACTGTGGGGGTAAAGATGAAGTCAGTTTTGTCAAAATCCTCCAGGTCAGGCATCACGTCCCTGACTAAGGCAGTTAAAATAACCTTGCCGTCGTCAGGGAAGTAACGATGTGCTTCCCGAACTGAAGCGAGCGCTGGACCGCCACATAGATACTCCAACAACTCCTTTAGGAGTTTGTTTGCGTTGGACATCACTGTGGCGGCGACGTCGTCCAGACGGAAAGCATGCGCGTAAAGGACGTTAAACCTCGTGAGGCGCGAGGTAAGCTCCTCAACGAGGGAGTCAAGTAGTGAGCGAGCATTAGACTCGTCACCACAAAACCTCCACTCGTCGATGGCGTCCCCTTTGCCACACAGCTTAGATTTAACGCCCCTTACTAGCGCCTCAATCTTCTGTTGGTCATCAAGGAAAGCCGCTGACTCAGAATCAAACTTCTTCTCAGCTGCTGATTGTTGTGACGACGCGGCGACTGGTGTGGGCACCAGTTGTTCAAATTGCAGCTGCCTCTTAGATGCACCAGGTGGGTGCGCTCTCAATCTTGCTGAAGCCATCAGCTGATACGGCGTAGAGGCCATGCCGGAAATTTTACAGTTGCGGTCCTCGAGCGTTAGTCAAGAAAATCCAAGAATTCAAAATGTTCGGTAATCAAGGTTCTAAAAAATACACTGCAAAGTTCTCGCCAAGAGAAAACAAATTTACACTTGAGCAATCTATAGAAAATAAGGGCAGGGGCTTCAAATTCGGGGTTAAAGGTTCAAAATTTACAGCCGCGAAATAGGGTAAGGTAAGAGAGGGGTGGCGATCGTGTCGCGAGGCTTGATGTCGACGCGCGTGCTGCTTCGGAGACTGCGGCTAGCTAGACCGGTCCATCTTTGTCCTAAGCAATTGTGCTCACGAACGGAAAATCTTCCTCTCTCTCACTCTACCCCTTTCGTGACTAGTGCGTTCTAGAACCTCATGCCCCGATCTTCAGCCCCGAGCCCCTATAAAGGCTTTAGCCAGCCATAATTGGCGGTTTTAACTAACCACCTTAGGCCGGTGGTGGGCCCAAACCTGTGAAAACAAACACACAGTGAAGCACTACAAGTCAGGCGCTACGCTCGCATATGTCAACCGTGAAACTGTGAAGCTATACACAAGATACTACGATGTGTTATAGCTTCCGCCGAAAGAATGTGATGACAACCCCTAAGGTGTCAGGTGTGGAAATGACAGATGCTATGAACTGTCTGACTACCGAAGTCGATATCGGAGATGGCGTTGATGACAGTGAAGAAGTCATAGTAGTCGTCGAGCCATATCGGTGATGACACAGATGACGATGCCACTGTCCGCGGCATGCCAAATCCAACATATATAAGGATATATATATGTCGGGCGCTGAAGAGCGGAACAATCTCGCAGGGGCAGGTGCTCTCGGATACTAAGATGGTATAAACGAATACTTAGGTGGGTGTTTTATGGCACACGGCTAACTGTGACAACGGACACTGGTGACATCTCGGGCTGAGGGGTGACAGACAGGAGACCCATTGTGCCCCCCCCTTACAGTGGGGGGGGGCAAGATTGGGTTCCCCGTGAGAGGGCTGTAAAGAGCCTCCGTCGGACAACGGGGCCGTGGTATCCCTTGCAGCTCCTCTGCTTGCGGGGACTGTATGTAATGTGATTAAAATCACAAGGGGGTGTGCCTGCAGTAGCGCAGCAAAGTTGGGGCGGGCAAGCGATAACTTGCATTTCCACGATACTTAATAACTTACGAACGGCACTGTTTATATGGTCTGCCCAAGCCTCAGGGCAGAACGCGGACGTGGAGGTGCAGACCGCAGTCGTGGCAGGGCGGACCGCGGACGTGGAGGCCAGATTGTGCTGACTCTGCGGAAGACCTTCGTCAATAATAATGTCTGGTTCTGTCATAAGATAACAGCCAACCTGTTTTGTGTTCCATACGATAGAAATCATATGCGTTGAGGCCAGTCCACCGCTGGAAAATTCGCGTTGGCTTCTTGTCAACGATTTCCATTGAACATGAAACGAAAACTCGACGACGAGGGCTGTAAAGAGCCTCCGCCGGACAACGGGGCCGTGGTATCCCTTGCAGCTCCTCTGCTTGCGGGGACTGTATGTAAAACGCAGTCGGATTCTGAGGTACGCAGCTCACAACGTTTTACCGCAGTGGACTCTCAGTATTGTTGTAGTCACTGGTCTCCACAACTTCGACGGTTGTGCAGACTTTACTCCGCTAGCATGGGAACTTCGAGGGTATATCTTAAGCTCCTTCGCGCTGCACCTTCTATATATTTTCGGGGCCACGCAAGATATATGTTTTTTGTTTTTTCGAGGTGCATCCGGATCTCACCAGTGCACTTCGTGGAGTTGTCACAAACACAGGAAATCGGTCGAAGTACTTTGGACGGTGTGCAAGGGCAAGCGGAAGCTGGTGCAACGATTATGCCGGTGAGTGGTGTAGAAACTTTTTAAAAAGTCACTCTTGTGTTCCAGTGCTCTGACTCACTTATGTCGTTTGTTTATATTTATTGTTGACGAGCATACACATATACCTGACGTCCGAACTCAACTGAATCCAGGACACCGAAGATGCATTAGAGCGCACAATTCTTGACATATTGTCGAGGCGAAAGGAGGGCTGCACAATGTGACCTTCCGAAGCCCCGCGAGCTCTTCGAAAAAGTGGTTGGCGGTAATGTTCCTAAAACCGTAATACGCACGATTTTAACGTGGTTTCATTCCCTTTCAGAAAGGACTTCTTCGTTTGTTGCTCGAGTGAGCCCGGATTGCTAGACAGCATATGAGCGCATACAATAGCCTGTTCAGGCTTCTGCAAGCAGTTTGCACGGCCCACCTCTAATGAATACAGAAAATGAGAATGCGGTACAAATAAGTTACATTGTTTTTGGCAAACTGCCAGTGGAGCAGCTTGACTGACTCATTTATTCCTTTTCTTTCGACAGGGAACTTATGGAGACAACAAGAAAGGTAGCTTGAACTGATGTTAGACACCTACGAACCTTCCCAAAGGATTTGGGAGACTGCTTGAACTGCACGATCTTCCGAGATAAGACTGTGCTACGAACGGTTTACACGCTGTTTCCAACGATCATCTGCCTCCACGAGTCAAGCCGGCGCTCATCTCAATCATCACCTCACGATCATTACACGATCCTTGGAATGTGTTGTTTGGCACGAGAAAGCCACAGAAGGCCGGCTGCACTATGATTGCAGACCCAGGATCAAGGACACAGCACACGCTTCGAGACGCTATCCGGATATTCACGTGTGTGTGAGGGGGATACGGGCTTCCTTTGGGAACGAAGCTAAAACGATTGTTAGAGGAATCCGCATCAGAGAAGGCTGCCGTCGTACCCTGCTCCGTGGACCACACCACTTGACACACCTTTGTGGTTGGCCGACACATGCCAACCACCAGTGCTGGAAGCACGAGCCACGGGCACCCTGAGTCGGCCCGTGGGGTTCCAGCTCGCCCGAAACCACTTATACATCCGCGAGTCTGGGTGGTTCCCGTGCCAGACCCGCAGGAGGCGTCTGAGGGAAGGGCACCCCCAGTCCCGCCAAGTCTTGCCGTGCCCCTCCCATGACAGGTCGTTGCCACGCCTGCCAGGTGGCGCCCATCACCAGTCCCGACAACCTGCATGTGTCCCGAAGCCGCGCCATCCTTCGTTCCCTCATCCATCTCGCGATGCTCACGGGCCGCCACGCCAGCCAAGCTCTGCGCAACCAATCCCTCCAGCACCTCCGCATTCCTGCCCAATCACCACCCTGCTCCTGTGTGCAGATCGCCCCGAACTCGGCGACAGGGGCTCATCTGCCTCCATCAGACATTGAGTTGAGGTTGCGTGGCTGATCCTCGAGGCTCACTCACCTTCAAAACCCTAGATGCCTGGGCCTGTGTCAGGGTTCCGAAAGCAACCCTTACCTCCTCTCCCCGCTCACGGCCCACACACGCACTGGCACAAGTACACAGATACCCAATCGGGGACTGTGTCAGTGGACCTGGATGTGGGGTATGTGCACTTCGTTTCTTCGGGGGTGATCGGTTGAAGATGGTTGAAGATGGTTGGAGGATGCGGCTGTGCCAGTGACACCTTTTTGCGGGCACAGCCTTTGCAAGTCTGCAAGGCCGTCGCGGATTAAGTCTGCTTCTTGCTCTCTCTCTCTCTCTCTCTTGCGCAGTGCCTCGCGGTTGCTCACTCGTCGGGGGACTCGTGTTCGTTGACCTGGATGTGAGGCGCTGGCACCTCCTTGTTAACGGGGACGGCTGCCATCTAGAAATGGGTGAGTGGATGTGGGCGATGGGATGTGGTTGTTTCTATTTTTCCTTTCCGGTGGGCACTGCCTCTTCGGGAGCATCCCGGA
>LGRX02021440.1:15406-45425 GCA_001247695.2 Cymbomonas tetramitiformis
TGCTCTCCTTCTTGTCTGGTGGGCACTGCCTCTTCGGGAGCATCCCGGATTCGTCTGAGGCTCTGCTCTCCTTCTTGTCTGGTGCCTTATGGCTATTGCACATGCTGGGGGACTCGTGCTCGTTGGTCATGTTGTAAGGTACTGGCACCTCGTTCTGAACGGGGACAGCCACTGGTTGGAAGTAGATGATGGGGTGTGGTTGTCCCTGTGGTACCTTTCTGGCGGGTGCTCCCACTTCGGGAGTGTTTTGGATTCGTCTGGCAGCCACGGACGATTGGCTGCATTATGAACCCTCGCCAGGGCTCAAAGGATTCAGCGCACACTTCAAGGGAGTTATCCGGATTTTACAAAGCTCACTAGTGAAGAACGGCACCCCCTAAGCCTCATTGAGCCACCCGAGCGCCTCTATGTGTGGCTTGAAAGATGACACATATCCTTGGACCAATTCCTTTGGCACAAAATAGTCGCTGAGGATTGGCTTCTCTACATACCCACTGTGTGTGCAGTATCTCGTCACGGCCCCGCCCTATTCCTGCACGCTTCTCACCTCCACTGGGATGATGGCGGGCTGGCTTTTGTCGGTGGGCCACGTGCCGTTCACTGTGTGGGGTTGCCACGGCCCAGCCCTATCCCTAAATGCTTATGCCACCAACTCGGGTGGTGGTGGGATGGTTGGCCTTGTTTTGTGTGACTGGTATCATTCATTGCCTGTGACAGGTGGCGAGACGAATGGTCGCACATGGCCTGATTCATATAACACAGGTGTGCTAATGTTGGGTGCTTGAGTATTCTCGCCACTTCCGATCGTCGCAGCCGATATTGTTGTTATTTGTCGGCCTGCTTTTGAAAGTATACTGCACGCTTGACGTTCGTTTTTACAGTGCGGGTCTGAGTTTACACAAAGATGACACTCTGAAGTGTTTGAGAAGGAAATGAGTCATGATGTTGTTGAACGATTTGCAGAAAGGTAAAGTGGTGGACCCCAACGCTTTCAAAGGTCCTATACGTCTGAAACTGGCCGAAGTACCAAAAGACGCTCTGATCGCAACAAAATGAAAGGATTGGATGCGTGCAAGGACATGTTGGGGTGCAAGGTGAGGCATTTTGACACTCCTTGCAACAGGGCGCACTCATAAATATTGATAGGACCATTTGGTGGACCGATGGTCATGCCGCATTCATCTACTACTGAGCGCCTGTGGTGTAGATGGCCCCCGGACTAAGCCAAGACACGCCCCTTGCCCAAGACTCGCAAACCTGCCTGCCTCTATATTTGTTCTCAGTGAACGACAATCGCATCTGGACTGTGGACTTGTTGGTCCCTGCATCCGGAGCCAGCGCCCCATTTCAAGTGGATCTAAAAGATCCCAATGCCGACACCCTTCTGCCGCTATGTAAAGCGAGGTCTCCCCCCTGCCTTTTTTTGCCCCCATTCTGGGACGAGGCATGTCTCTAACCCCTTATTCCACGGTGAATGGTGTGAGAAATTCAATTGCGGCCATCTAAGTGCTTCATGTGGCTGGTGAAGCATGTCGGCCGTTCCAGATCGTGGAGAGCCAAAGTGGCTCCTACTTCTTAGAGCTCCATTGTGCATCGGCCTCAACAGGATTGAAGGCATGTACATTTTGTGATGGTGCCCCACTAGAATTTGACCGAGCATAACGGAATAAGTAGGCACTTGATTTCCTTGTACATGCTTATCTACAGACACATCCTACGTAAGGCTACAGTTCGCATACGGATTTGATATTATATCATTTGCCGGAGCTTCGCAGACAAGCATCCTCTTGTCTAATCATAACCTTTGACCTTTATAATCTTGGCACCAAGTAAATTACCTTACATAGTCAATCAGCAGCAGCAGCAGCAGCAGCAGCAGCAGCAGCAAAGCTCGAATCCCAACGGGCGGTACAGTCGAATGTTCCATCTCACGATCGCCAGACGCTAACGATGACAATGCCACAACAGTCGCGTGTATGTGCCACGACGCCACCCACGCGTTATGGCATGGCATGCTAGGAAGCAAAAAGCAAAGCACTGTCGCGCACATGATCCTGCGGTCAGATGATGTAATGGCGATATCCATGTTAACATCGCATGGTAATTAATCGCGCTGTCCAAAAAGATCGACGCCTAGTGGAGATCGCATATTTGTGATCGACAGCGCCTAGTAATACCATAATAAGATACCTATGAAGGAAACAATGTTTGTAACTCCTTAGTTTTTGTAGTTTGAGCTGAGTAGTTTATACTTTCTTGCATTTTTAGGGTTTTAATATGTACATGCGGGAAACGATGTTTGTAACTCCTAAGCGGCCACTCCTAAGCTGTAACACCTTGAGCTGAATGCTTTACATTTTCCGTGCATTATTATGAAGAAGTGGAAGTGCATTTTGTGTTTGTTTGAACCCATTTGTAAAATGGTCGGTCCTTTCCGCCATGCAACCGTTCGATATTTGAATGCCTGTCTATCCATGGTTATCAGGTTGCTACTGATACAAGGTCAACACGCATTCCCTTATCGAGTTTCACCGCGTCGCACGACTCCACAATCGCACTTACAAAATCCACTGAAAATGGGCGATGGGTATATCGCTTATTTGCGCCGGGCGCTCGATGCATCATTTGAAAAGTCTACATCGAGCCACGCTTATTCCAACTTTATGTGAGGTCAATCGCGAAATCATTTATACAGCCGAGTGGTGAGGGCACTGATTTTATTTTTAACGTTTTGTCTGAGGTCTGCAGTTCGAGACTTGCACGCGGATCCCGTGCAACGTCGTCCTAGGAGTGCAAAGGACTGCACACTTTGCAACCAACGGAGCCCATATGAAGGCTGCCCGAGCATGCACCACTTAAAAGCGTGCTATTTGCACAATTCCGGAGCAGTAGGTTTCAAGCCATTGTGACAGAGTGCCATACACCGCGTGCGTGTGGCATTGTATGACAGGGCGGCATAGCTCAGTTATTGAGAACGATTTACGCATAATCGGTGGGGTTCATATCGTAGTGTCCCCAGGGGGGGATACATTATGTCACTCAACATGGCGACGATCGATGTTTCGGAGTTGTCTGTTTAACCATGCATGCGTTGACCCATGTGTGTGTGTGTCTTGCACGCCACGACGGCGATCATATTGTGGTGGGATGATTTTCAGCATGATTTTAAGCGTCGGTTGCAGCAAATCGAACCAAAGTATGACATAAAACCCCTTTCCAAGGGACTCCACGACGATCCCCATCTGCCCTTGATATACAATGGTCGAAATATGGTTGGCTCTACGTAGCACCATAGCACAGCACCGCAAAAAAAAACCAGGGCATTCTAGAAATGTTGAAGTCATTGGGCGCCTGGGGAAATGAGGCTGTTTGGCGCCATTTGAAGGTGACTCGGTCGGCGGCCGTGGACTATATCGTCACCACATCCAAATTCGTTGACAAACACCCAAATGGCATCGTCATTATACCAAATGACCTAGTTACACACCGAGTCACTCTATGCACGGTCCCGATTCGGCGGACTACTCTCGTTCGGTGCAAACGTATAATTTTAAAAAACGTGACGTCGTATATATGCGCCGCTGGAAAATGTGGCATACGAGGGAGTGGAAGTAGTCCGCGTCGTCCTCGCCATGGCAAGGCAGGCAAAGAGCTGGTGACGCACTTACCACATGCCGTTCGCCCCCCAGCGTGAAATCCTATAATACGTAACACCGCTTGTTGGCACCCTTTCCCGACTTTGCGCACACCGACTGCAAAGCGGGAGAGCGCGCATCGATTTCGTTATGGTTGACCTCCGCAGGCGGGGTCGTGGGCGAACCACTGTGCGATAACCGCCGCTCAGCCCTTTGTGGTTCCTCCTAGGACGAGCCGACACAGCACCGCCTGCCCACTGCGTTTTCACTACGACCGAATGCACTCGATGCATTGCGAATTTGCCACATCGATCTGTTCTAATCACGGGTCCACGCCCGTCATCGGAATTTCCTGCGCCAAAATGAGCTTACAACTCGCGCGGTAGTTTATCCCACAACACTAAGATACTTAGCTGACATTACTCATGTGCCTAAATACGCCTAAATACGTTATGACGCGCTTTGCCATCACGCGGTCCGCTTAGCGCCCCATCAAGCACCGTGGGCGGCGGATGGTCTTAAACACATTTGCGGCACGTGACGCCGCGCTTGGCTTCGAGAAGTTCGAATGAACTGGAATAAGCTATTAGAGTAGAAATATGTAAGCTACATATAAAGTTCATCCGGTCTAATTTATGCAGAGTTGACACACTACTTGATACCAGCGAGCCCTTGACACTCGTAAACCCGCTCTGGCGCAAACCACCGACCCCAGCGAAATATGCGTCATCTGACTACTGCGATTTTCCAGACGACATTATGACAACGCTATCGAACGACCTCGATCAATCTGGATTCGACATAAACAAACATACACACCTTAACAATACATTTTTCATTAGATGGATAAAGCGTCGTAGGTTATCCCATCACACTCCGCCAGGATCCGGTGTGTGCGTGTGTGTGCGCGCGCGCGCGCGCGGTATTTTGTGACGCTTCATGGTGGAGAGGCCCGGTCTGGTCAGTATGATGAACGGGGTCCGGGCTGCTGGATTTCACGCGTCAAGCGTAAGCTTGGGGGCTTACGTGACGGTATCACTGTGCCGGGTCCGAATGAGCGGGAATACGGGGCGTCACAGCTGGCCGGGCATTTTTCGGCATCGATGGGGTACTGCCATCTCGTTATTAACGGGGACGGCCACGGGGGGTTTTTGGATGGTGGGATGTGGCCGTCCCTGTGGTACCTTTCTGGCGGGTACTACCTGTTTGAGAGCGTCGGGGATTCGTCTGCGGATCGCGCTTTCTTTGTCCGCGGCTCGGGCTTCAGCGGCTCGGGATTTTTCACCTGCCGGGGGACTGGTGATCAACAGCCACGTTGTGGGGCCCGGCACTGCCATCTCGTTGTTAACAGGGACGGCCACTGGGGGGTTTTGATGCTGAGATGCGGCTGTGCCGGTGGTACCTTTTTGGCGGGTACTGCCTCTTTGGGAGTGTCGTAGTGGATTCCGGTCTGACGCTTGCTCGTCCCTCTCCATGTCCAGTGCTCCAAGTTTATTACACGTGCCGGTGGAGTCGTGTTCTTTAACCCAGATGTGGGGTACTGGCGCATCGCTGTGAATGGAGACTGCCGCCGGGTGGACGAGTGGGTTTTGGGAAGCGGTGATCCTTTCGCGGTGCCATTCTGGTGGCATCTTGTCACGGCCCCGTCCTGCGCCTGAGTTGCTTCTCACACCCACTGAGATGATGGTGGGCTGGCTTTTGTCGGCTGAAATCATCTATCATACCATTCTGCGGGTGTACGTGTATTGGTTTTCGGTGCGTGACCAACGTACCAATGCCAACGTTTGCAATACTGGCGTCTGTCACGTGACAGTGCGACTGCTGTTCTCAGTGACACTGCCACGTTCCAGATTCCGGCAAATTACTCTATGCGAAGGTATATTGGTCCTCTGGCTGCTCAGGCGTGGATGTGCTCTGCGCCGTTCTTGTACGACGGATGCCATCCTATGCAATTATTCCCTCGCACAACAATGGAGTTTTTAGGATACTTACGCAGTACACAACTACAGCTGCAAAGTGGAAATGCGCAACACGTTTCTGCAACATACATTCAAAGCACAAGTACTAGTGCTGCCCGGAAGGTCAAAGATTCAAATGAAGCCAATCCCGGAATGATACCAACAACAGATGTCTTGCAAACTCCGTGTATTTTTCAGCGAAGTCCTCAGTGCACTTGGATTAGGCATGCAATTCAGTCCAGGACTCGCCGTCCATGAAACACTGGTGGGACATGGACTCACTCTGTGAAAGAAATAAAAAAAGACGAATTGTGTGACTATGTAGGGATCCCCGATGATGCTGGTCCACATCGCTAAAGCTCTTGAGGAGCTAAGCCCGCACGGCTATGACAGTTCATAACATCACAAGGAGTGACCAACTCACGCACAAACTGAACAGTACATATTCATCAACTACAGGCAAAAGGTAGCCCGACATGTATTATAATTGACAGCTTAATAACACGAGGATTTCTGCGAAGAACAGCCGCTTAGGCTCAAGTGCAAGATTTCAACTGGATTAGATCTCACAACGTCACATGTTCTACTGCCACTCCTCAAGGTGTCATCTGCCGCAACAGTCATGTTTTGTACTCCTTAGAGCTCCGAACCACCCTGTAACCGAACCACACATGAGAGAGACCGTGAGAAGATAGCGAAAGTGGTCAGGAAGCTGATAGGGCATTGCTGGGCAGTTTTCGGTCCTGGACTCAAAGCGCAATTGCCGAGGGAACTTGGAAGAGTACAAAAGGAGCTTGGTTGAATAAAAAGTTGCTCGTAAATCACAAGACGATTCCGTAGAAATAACTAGATTAACAAAGTCTGTCTGGGTTGTACGTGACGGAATAAAAACACCATGGCGTGAATAAGTTGAGTGCTCGGAAGCAGGTGTGGATATGGCACTGTAAGCCATGTTTTAAACCCTAAAGGCGGATCAACACCTAACGAGAGATAGTTTGGCGGACGCAACATTGAAGCCTTTGGTTACTCCTTAAAGGAAGGTAAATGGCAAAAGAAACTTGCCAAAAGATTACTTGCTTCGACTGAAAGCCACTGAAACGGTCGTAGCAATATAACAGGGATGTAGTACGACACGCACGAGAGGAGTTTGGAGGGACTTACTTTTTTTTTGAATCCCTTGGATATGAGCAAGGCCTCGATTTCTCTGTATGAGAGCCTCTCCACGTTATCTCGAGATGTCTGTGCAGGCCATTCAGATGACAGAATCGGGAAAAGTCAGAACGTCGAAGAGTCCTTGATGAGACAAAAAGGGAAGACTGGTTGGGTGTGCACCGATCCGCAATAGAGGATCGAGCGTGTAGTATCTAAGGAGGTTGGTAGACACCATAGTCGTTGTGGTAAACATAAGTCGCGATCACTTGAATATGGTTCACAAGCTTGCAAGCAGGCAAGTGTACGCAACACTCATGCAAAATACAAAAATCCTGATATTGTGACTGGTCCGTATTACCCTGCACACGTCCGTGGAATTGTTGGAAAGTTGGGCACTGTTTGGACCGGTGTAACATCAATAAAAGGTCGAGTTCTCTCAAGTACATCTTAGAAGTACCTCTTTTTCGTTATCATCGAATACGACAAGTTCTGGCTTCCGTCCTGGAATGTACTTTACTGTCGTGTCCTCGAATTTCTTGGCTTCAACTTCACTCTGAATACGTCCACTCATAGTTGTTAGTAGGGCCAACAAATCGCTAATACTGGAGAAAAAAGCAAGGAGAAAGTTTCACCTTCAAGAAGCGTTTCACTTCAGGAAGCTTGTTTAGTTTTCACCCACTGCAGCTCTGCGCACAGAAATCACGACCACAACCACACCAAGCTGCGTAAGGCGTGCCAACCGAGGCTGCCCCACCAAAACAGGAGTGGATTCTCCAACGGAAAAGCATGTACGAGAGCTATGGATTACTCCGCACACACTGAAAGTGACGGTAGCATAGATAATAACGTTACCCGTAAGCAGGCATCGTTTACGAGTACGTCAATCACGCGTTTGTGACGCAGTAAAATCCGCAGCAACCCGGATTTCCTAAGCTAAGTAAGCGAGCGTGGGGTAGGGAACCATCCCAACACAGCACCGTACTTTTCTGTGAATAGTAACCCGGCAGTATACCACACTGGACATCCATAAAAGTTCTGATTAGCAAGAGGCAAACTTGCTAAGTCACCTTCATCCCAGTGGATGAAAGAATCCTATCCCAGCCCCCTCCCACACATCCTAGCAGACGCGACAACGGAGACAGAACGTCTGCAGGCCCAACAACCACATAGGGCATATTATAATAAGATCTCGATTCACCTCACTCAAACTTCACAAGATCAAGATTCAAACTTCAAACACGCACCTACACAAACACAAACACACATGCACAAGCACACACGCACAAGCGCGCACACGCGCACACACATATAAACTAGATGCCCAACCACCAAGTGTATCAAGATTTTAGTGCCCCATAACAAATACTTCAGTCTTACGAATATGCAGACATATCTGGAAACACTCCGCAATTCCTTAACCCTTACCCACGGCATGCTCAGATCCTGCAGCCCCTGGGCATCCCAAAGCACGCACAGGTAAACCCGCCGTAGGTGTCATCACAGGACAAATATTTTCACATTCTAAAAAAATAGACGAGTTATAGACATGATGTTGGGATCCGTAGGCCTGCTTGCGTTTTGACATTAAAATACTGAATTCGGTTGGCAAGTTCACTTGACTTTCCAGGAGAAACAACACATCGTTTTCACATTTATCTCACCTGAAACTCCGCTCGGGAGGCGAATGCCAAGTCGGCATTAAGTAACAGCAAGGCGAGCAATACTGCGTAGAATTTCATGTTGGCAAAGCTTGAGTTAGGTAGCTGTCAAAACACTCCGGTTGTGTACTTCGGTGCGTGTGGATCAGTAGTGCCGTAGCACTGTGACAGTAACGTAAGCAGCACACACACGAGACGCGTCAGCCAGACGAGGGCGACAGCCGCTGCGCTGTCGTGTGACAGGTTCGTTGCCTTTCGTTGGATGATTTCTTTGCATGTCGATCGCATGTCCGTCCCCTCCGCAGTACTCCGTTCGGTTCGCAGTTCGAGACGCTCGCGCTCTCACGCTCAGCGGTCGGGTGACGCGTCATCGTCAACTTGACCAACTTGAATTTATCTATCCTATGCTTCGAACTTGAACGTTGAAGTTGAACTTGAGCGTTCGGTTGAGGTTGAGCGAACCGGAACGCGCGCGAACGCAAACGCGAACGGAAGGGAACCGAAACCCGAAGCGAACTGAATGATCTGAAATTCTGAATTGCTGCATCTCGCGGTTCAGATCGAGATGGGCTCAGACGAGAGAGCTCTCGACTCTCGACCATCGCATCGCATGGAGAAGGTTGAAGAAATAATTATGCTTCCTCCAAGTACGTAGTACCAAGACCAACAAGAGAAGAGCGAAAGGCGACAAGCGACAACGTTGGTCACACGACAGCGACAGGCTCTCGTCTGTGGCTCTGCCTCTCGTCTGTGACAGTCGGAGTGTCACGAGTAGGCTCTCAAGCACAAGACAACGACAGGCGAAAGCTGTTACAGAGAGTTTCAGAATATTCAAAGGTTGCTCATCCAGTTCTCTTAAAAAGATCCCCTATTTAAATTCTTAACGCAGACATGGGCCTCTTTGACGACGACGATGATGAAGAGCCCAAGGGCATATTCTCCGGCGCCACTGCACGCACGCATGCGCCCAAGTCCAAACTATTTGACGACGATGACGAGGAAGATGATGCTCCCTTGTACGTTTGCTGGCCCTGGCTATGAGAAAACGTTGGACGATGCCAGCTTCCTTCAATTTCTTCACTCCGCTACGTTTGGTGTCATTATTTTGTAACAACGCGAGCTTCAACTTGTTTTTTTTTGGTGACAACGCGAGGTTGGGGCAATAGACGACGGACCATAGCTTGAAGATGCCTTTCATAGAGCGTCATAAGCATTTTTTCTCGCATGTGCAATCCCGTATGTGTTATCCTCTTTTCTATTCAAAACCAGAAGTTTGTGATATAACGTCAGCCACAAGCTAACTTTTGAACTGTTTCTTGGCTGTATCTTGTCCGTCTCGCGGGTGCGGTGTCGGTGCAACCACGTGTTGTGTTCTGCACTAAAGAGGCTTAACCATCTCCAATAATATTCCATTTTTTCGTTACAGCACTTGCACTTCTCCTACATTTTTCAGAGTGAAGCCTAATACTGTAAATTTGATATCTTTTTGTGTTGACGGTTCTTACGTCTTGTTGCTACAGTCCATCCGCCGGGAGCGTTTCTAAGACCACCCCGAAGGCTGTAACTAAAGACAAAACCAACAGCTCTCTCTTTGATGACGACGATGATAATGCACCTGCAGCGTCTTCCTCGCACTCTTTACTTTTCGGCAATGACGGACCCGCGCCCGATGCCACGCCTGCGGTTTCTGGAGACCAGGGCGTTAAACCTCCAAGTGCCTCCCAAAAGGACGCGCCTGCTCCGCCAAAGAGTGCCTTCAAGCAGGCCGCGTACGATGATCCCCTCAACGCAAGGCCTGTTGCTCGCGAAGAAAATGAATCGTCAAAAGCGTCTCAAGTACCTGTGAAGCCGAAGGCGCTATTCGACGATGAGGACGAGGACGAGGACGAAGCGATGCTTTTTGGAGGGGGCGTTCCTGCAGCAAGAAAAAGGTGCCAGCAGACGGATCATTACTGTTCGTCAAGGAGAACCCTTCACCTCTCCTTTCGTTCTGAACGTGCTCGAGTTTCCCGCAGTTCTTCGCCCTTCCTCAGCAACTTATGCTATCACCACAAAGCCTCAGCTTTGCCCCCCTAAATCGCAATAATCCTTGTGATGTTGTCTTGCATGCAGTGTTTCACAAGAAGATCCTGCACCAGCACCAGCAGGTCTGGCGCCCCGTGAACCGGAGGCTGCACTTCCGGAGCCGGAGGCTGCACTTCCGGAACCGGAAGCCCCCTCTCCCAAGCTGGAAGACCCACCCCAAGCGGATCCTGAACCGGATGTCAGCGAACAAGAATCCGTGGTGGAAACTTCTAAAGGTAAATCGCTGAGCGAGGACCTGATTCCCACCGTAACCAAGAATACCGTTTTTTGTGTTTTCTTCTCCTCGAGCTTCGAGTCACCGGTGTGAGGGCTTTAATACTCAAAGAATGCATATTCTTCAAGGATGGAGTATTGCCTTGCTTTAGGAGCGGCCATAAAAATTTGCGAATTCTTTCTCTGTGCTTCGGGGCCCCTCTGCAGCGCTCTTTGGCGGCGGTCTATTTGCCGAGGAGGAAGAGGAGGCGCAGAGCACCTCAGTCTTGGTCAACGAGTTCCAGACCGAGAAGGCTGCTCTAAACTCGCTCGCGAACACCCTCCAAGATGAGCTCGAGCGTGAGGAAGCTGCGGAACAACTTGGGAGCAAACCTAACCTCCAGGAAAGTGAGGCTGCGGATGATCTTACGAAGGTGTGGCCGTCCCGCCTGCAGCCATCAACTCACCTAATCCCACGTGTTTCATGCATATGTCCAACTTTGTTATTCCCGGCGGCATTCGATGCTTGCGAGGGCCTCTGCGGAGGTGACCCTTCTAACGGAAGTCAGCTCTCCTTATTACGTCTATGACAGCATACGGTCGGAGACGGCAGGCCGAGGCGACAAAGCTGGCCGAGGCTGTGGAGGAGGTGAGCAAGCAGCGTACAGCTGCAGAAGAAGCTAGGGCACAGGTGAACGAGCTGGAGGAGGAGGTAGGTCGGCTCACGTCTGATGCGGAGGTGGCATCGAAGCGTGAAAAGGCACTCATGGAGCAGCTTAGGGCTTTGATGGAATCGTCCAAAAACTCGCATCAAGAGAGATCGAGCAAAGAGGTAAGAGATCATGCATGATCTCCTGTCTCTCTCAACCCCCTTTCCCCCTACCTACTTGCCCCCAACTCTCTCTCTCTCTCTCTGCGCGACTCTCTCGAACCTACATTTTCCCCGTCCTGTTTCAACAAGCTGCCTTCCCATATTCGATGGCCTCTGTATAACTTTCCTGTGGGCTCCCCTACCCCAAACAACCCCGACCCTCAACAACTTTTTCGACGATCTCTTTATCTCTCTCCTTCCTATTGCCCCGCCCTTCATCTCTTCCTATCCCTGTAATGCACACTTACACTATCTAGCACTCTCCCCCTCTCATTTTCTGCCGCTCACTCTCTCCTTCCCATTTTTTTATCCATCTTCTCTCTGTTCTTCTTCTCCTCTGGTATTAATATGTTCCTCGTACATGGGCTCTCATTATGGTCTCCACTCTCCCACTCCTGACATATCCTGCAAACTTGCGTATCAGTTCGATCGCGACATGAGCTTGGATACTGTAGTCCCTAGGGTACTTGACTATGGGCCCGCCATACGGGTGGACGCTTAGGAGGTGGCTAAAATGCAGGTGGCGGCCTTGATGGAGGAGGTGGCAGTGCTGAAATTGTCCCTCAAGGCGACGGAGGAGGCGCCAGCTCAGGGGCAGAGTGGCAGCGAGACGGAGCTGCAGGCACAAGTGGATGCCCTCACCACTCAGCTGCAGCAGGCTCAGGCGCAGAGTGGCAGCGAGACGGAGCTGCAGGCACAAGTGGATGCCCTCACCACTCAGCTGCAGAAGGCTCAGGCGCAGAGTGGCAGAGAAACGGAGCTGCAGGCACAAGTGGATGCCCTCACCACTCAGCTGCAGCAGGCTCAGGTAGATCCCTTAGGTCCACAACCTGCTGGTGTTCAGCTTTCCGTTGGCCGGCTCTCCGGCGTCTCAGGGGACTGGATGTGGTGTGGCTCCCCGTGTCGTTGGCCGGCTCTCCGGCGTCTCAGGGGACTGGATGTGGTGTGGCTCCCCGTGTCGTTGCGGACTGACGAGAAGGGTGTGGCACAGAGCACGGCTACGGAGGGCGTTCTTGTCCGAGCGGAGGGGAGCGCCCGGGAGGAAGAACTGGCGTCAGCGCTGGAGGAGCTGAAGGCTAACGGGCTTGCAGATAAGGTGAGGCGCTTTTTGATGTCTTGCGCCGATGAGGTATGAGATATGAGAGCCGGTGTGACGGTTCGGAACGGCATGCTTCGCACAGCAGACCTGTTGCAGAAGTCCCCCGAGATGTCATTTTGCGGGGCACGGGCCACTTATCTGTTGTTGCGGGGCTTGGTGAGGACTCCTGCAACGGTGTGATGAGAGCTCAGAGCACCATAGACAAACTTGTACTGTGAAGTTCCCTCGTTCTTCTTCCATGCTTTGGGTCAGGTCGGGATGCCCCCACAACTAGAAGGATGCTCTGCTAACTCCCCCTCGCCGATGCGTTGTTTGGAGGAAGCGATGTTCTGAGAGGATGGTTCCTCGCTGGTGCACCTGCAGGTCCAGATGAAGGAGCTGGAGCTGAAGGTGGCGGCGGCGGAGCTGAGCTCAGGCAAGCTCGAGCAAGCTAATGCGGCCTTGCAAAAGCAACTCGACGTTGCAGCCGCCGCTGCAGCAGCTCCTGCAATTTCAATGCCGGATGAGGCCTCGGGCCCAGCAGCCTTGGAGGCACTGGAGGCCAAGCTGAAGTCGACGGATCAGGAAAGTCAGAGGCTGAAGCGCGAGCAGGTGGCTGCTGAGCTGAGGGCTGACGCGCTGCAGCAGGAGAATGTTATCTTGCAACAACAGGTTGCACAGCTCAAGCAGCAGGTGGAGGCAGCAGGCGCTGCAGTCGCGGTTCCCTCTGCTGCCGCTGCTGCATCCACCCCCGTGACCGAGGTGGTCAGTGAAGGTAAGCATCCTATATATGGGAACCACACCAGCTGTCATGCCTGGGTGATTCCGGTGCTTGCACAGGATTCGAGTGATACCAACTTATATCGTCCTCGAATTCATTTGGCAATCCTATGGTTGTTGGCCTAGAGCCACTCAGCTGACATTTGAAATGTCGAGAAAGTTTTTGGAATCTTAAATATGGAACCTAAAGCTATATCTTTTAGCCCTTTGTGCATACAGTGAAATGGTAGGTCAGTTCTCGTGTTTAGTATATAAGACTACGCGATGGTTTTCAGCTAATGATATTGCAAAAATCATATTTTACAGCGTTTCGATGCACAGCCGAACAGGGCGCGGCGAGGGCTTCCACTTGGTTTGCTTACTTTTTTTTAAACCAATAAACGATGCGATACGGTTTCCTCTTGGAAGCCCTCTACGTGCCCTGTCCGGTCATGCATCGAAACGCTGGAAAACACTTGAAAAATGCGTTGTTATTAGCTACAAACTATCGCGCATTCTTATATATTGAAGTCGAGTGGTCCGATGCCATACGAACTCAGGAGAAAGGCCGCTGACCCTGTTTTCAATGTAGAATTTCCCATATTCAAGTTTGTTTCGCTGAATGGTTATGGGCTGCCAGCCATAGCAATGCATTGAACCAACTGCAACTTGTTCTCTTAATCGCACTCAACACAATGTCCCACTGCTGATTGCTGGACCAACTGATTTGCAAGGTACTGGCGAATCGCCGTCAGCGCAACCAGCGAAGCGGGTGGCGCCTCCCGGGGGAGCACGCCGGCTGCACAGGTCTGCCATCTTCCGCCCTTCAAACCTATTGCTACCACCCGCGCTTACAGGTGGAGGGCTTACTTTCTTGTATGGGGTGCAGTGGGTGTCTTTGACCTTCCATGTGTAACAGCATTGCTCATGTGAGGCTCTCAGAATAGGGCAAGCAGTGACAAGTGATCCACATCTTGCATCTGCAAATTCCTACACCTGCTGAAGCCACATTTCTACATTTGGGACAGCCTGTGCTATCCAGCGAATGCGGCGGTGTAACACTTTTGCAATTTGGTATTGCAGGGGAAGCACCGGGAAGAAAGCCTAAGGAGATAGTTCAAATGAGTTAATTTAAAAATAGGTGCTGATTTGATATTGAGTGATAATTGATTCCGCAGCTGTAGTATGAGAGGCCCTGCCAACGATACAAACACCCATGGATATTACTTGTTAACTTTTGAGTCTCAAGGCCGCCTGTCGACACGCCATATACCGGAATTGGGTAAGGTGATTATGAAGATTTGAGTGGCTGAGATGAAGCCATTTGACACCTACCTGACATTCTTCAGTATTATTTGCAATGAGGAAATATGCCGGTGTGGCATATGTCCTGTAGGAAATGTGCCGGTGCGGCATGTGTCTAAATGGCAAATATTGACACAAAACACCGTGTTTACGTGGAGGCAGGCATTTTCTCAGTTGTAAACAACCCTGACCCAGCGGTGAACCATCCAGTCGCCACGAAACGGAAACGCTTCCCCTCAGAGAGGCTCTCAAAAAGTTTGACCAACGTTCTTAGCAAGGCGAACCACAAAGACTTGGGGAGGCCGATATACGTCAAGGATAAATCCCCTACATCCAGTGAGTGAGTATTGGGCTTGGAGGAAATTATCCGGTAATGTTCCCCCCAAACCGAACTACTGTATATATGAAAATTTCCGGTATATAATCAAATTTTCGGGCATATATCCAGATTGGATATATGCTCAAATCCGGGAATGTTACTATTTCCGGATATATATCCTGGATATATACTCGGGTAACACCCGTAATGCTGAATCTCCCGGATATGCCACGGTTTTTAAATTTTCCTACCCTGGGTAAAACTCCTATGCAACGGTTTTTTGTTGGAGCTAGGGGTGGGGCGGATCTATGCAATCGATTTTCCAACCCTCCCTCACGGTACCCCTGGAATGCCCTATGTAATCCATTCGTGGCGCGAACCCCTCCACCCCCCTCCCCGGCAGCATACCGTATGTAACCGGGAATCGCGGGTCTGCTGACGGGGCAACGATCTCGTCACTTCTTCTTACGCCCGTTTATCTCAGATTCGATGATTTCATCAACTCTGCTCGATTGTTTTTGTGAAACAAATATCGAACTCGGAATCGACTTTCTATCTGGCTTCGGAATTCAAGGCGGCACGTGGACAGTGAATGTGAAAATTGGGGTATGGGGCGACTGTTAAAAAAAATATTTTTAGAGTATTCGTAGTCCGATTTTTGCGATGCAAAACACCTTGGACTTGCCTATGCAGAGTCGTTTAGCCACGTGACACCCTCCCTGTGGGTGCTCTATGCAAAGTGGTTGAACCCGCCGACCCCGCTAACCCGGATATATATTTAATTGCTCCGGCAAACGTCGTATGTTATGAGGTTTTTCAATCCGGGGGGGGCGGGCGGGGAGGGGTCGGAATTTAGCCCCGGATAATGGGTGTGTCTCAGATATCGAGTCGGGTAGATACTTGGAATTTTGCGGTATACCCTTGGGTGACCCCGGGTGTATTCCTATATCCGATATAACTATCCCCCCACTTCTGGTTCATATATAGAGTTTTTAGCACGACAACCGTGTATTTTTCTTTGTTGCTTTCTTCTCGCCTGTCGGGAGAGATGACGGTCTTCGGTTGACAGGCGCTATGGGTTCGAGATATAGCAACTAGCTTAGCTAGCCCTTTTGGGGTAAAAACATTTTCAGGGCATCGCCCACGCGGCACCCGGCGTAAATATAATAATAACGTAATAATAACAATAATAATAATAACCGATAGAGGGATGCCAAACATCGTGGCCAAAGCAGTGAACGAGATATACGTGGAATGGGTCCACGACCTAGAGGGATATATCCAACCGATATATCCAGTCGAGTCAGAATACGATGTACCGTTCACTTAGTGAGTCCGTCGAATTGTTACGATTGATAATGAAAGATAGAGATAACTTAAACTGATGCACGCAAGATGAGACATTCAGCCCCCCCCCCACATACGGTGTGGGGGCAGTCACACACTCTTTGATCACCCCTCGACCCGAGGTGCCACGTCAGCTTGCTCCCGTTGCCAGTCCCGACAACAATAAAACACCTAAGTCATTTTATGTATCTCATCTTAGTTTGCAGTGAACTGTGTGTCACTCCCCGCAATGGGGCATATCATATTGTATTATATGCCCCTTGACTCCCTGCGCTGTTTTGCACCTGCCCGAAACCTAATATATTCCGACATATATATATATATATAATAGCTTTCCCGTCAGGTTATGGGCCCACCACGCTTCCACTGCGCCTAAAACCCGGTCTCGGTCGGTCACACAATACAATACGTCCTACTACCTGTGTCACTACTACGGCAGTGTCGCCTTCTTGACGGACAAACCAGATCTAGGGGTCACGGGCTAGGGGCTTGCGCTGTCGGGGCTGCCTGAAACACGGATCTCGGCAACCGATATATGTTAATGTTTGTGACACAAGACGAAGAGGTGTTATGTCACGGCTCGGCCGAATTTCTCCACATCCCAAGATCCCTCAACGCACGTGTGCCATGACAGTCCGAGTCATCAAGTCCCAAGTCCCCACCACCCGCCCCTCTCTTCTTGGGGCCGACAAGTCCCAGCCCCCCACCCCCACTTTTGTCGTTGGCGTTACCGCTATCGTCCTGTCCTTGTAACGTCTCCCACCCGCTCCCCACTTTTCTGACGCGGTCGAGTCGGAAGGGGGAGGGGGATAGAATACGTATGGGGGGCATAATTCAGTAACATATGGACGGGCCCCTCCATCATATCGCGCCATAACATATGCCGAATTTGCCATGGGTGACACGCGCGTTAAAAACGATAACCTATCCGGGGGCGGGGGGAGGGGGAGGGGGTCTTAGGGGGGTGTGATAAAATATGGCACTATGTATTTTCAAAAACATATTTTCTATAGATATAACCTTAAACCTACAGAGAGTGCAGACGTGAGAGGGTTCTAGAGAGTTCAGGTCTGGTGTTGATTGGTTATGCCACTTCTCCCAGGCGAGGGTGATCATTAAGAACTTTCGAAGGTTCCTGTTGCTCACGGGTATGCATAGAACAAGATGCGTTTTACTGCTCTTCCTCCTTGCAGAGGATAGCGTCGCTTCTTCCAGCGAGTGGTTCACCGGCACGTGGACCACCGGGTATTGGGATTGCTGCAAGCCATCCTGCGCCTGGGCCGACAAGGGAAACGTTACCAACCCAATGCACGTCTGCGACGCTGACGGAAACATAATAGAGGACATAAACTCTGTGAGTGTCTGTGATGCAGGTGTTGCAGGAACGTGCCCGAGCAATCAACCTTGGATGGTCCGCGACAACCTATCATACGGCTTCGCCGCAGCTGCCGTGAGCGGCGACCACGGTCTCACCGGTGACGATAACTGCGGTCAATGCTACCAGCTCATTTTCACAAGCGGCAAGCACGACCCCGACGGCGATAACTGGGGCGGTGCTCACCCCGACCTGGCTGGAAAGTCCATGGTGATTCAAGTCACAAATATTGGGTACGATGTCTCAGGCGACCACTCGTTTGATATCTTGATCCCGGCTGCGGGGCAAGGCTATTACACTACTGGATGCTCAATTCAGTTTTCAGGATACAGCAGCGAGAATTTCGATTGCGGTAACAACTATGGGGGCTGCGATGATGTCAGTGGTTGCGCGGAGCTTCCCGCAGCTCTGCGATCAGGCTGCGAGTGGCGTTTCGAATGGTACAAATGGTTGACTGCGGATGGACAGACCAACAATCCATATGTCGACTTTCGTCGTGTGCAATGCCCGAAGAATATTACGGATGTTAGTGGATTCCAGGCGAAAGACGACAGCGAATATCCGGCAGTTTCAGATGACATGTCCCCCACAACTGCGCCCCCTACACTGTCCCCTGCTGCACATTCCACTGCCTTCCCGAGCACATCTCCAACGCTCTCCCCCACGGCACCCCCAACATCCTCCCCCACCCAATTTCCAACCACACCTCAAACACTCTCCCCTAGTACACTACGAACGTCGCCGTCGTCCACCAGTACGCCTACTTCGGCTGCTAGCGAGAGCGTCCGTTGTGCCAGAATTATTTTCAAATTAATATTATGGACTGTTTGCTTATTTTTCAAGTTTTAATTCAAGCTTGGTTAATTCCAGTCGTGCGCCCGTGGGAGGACTTTGTGGCTGCTCGGAGAACTATGACTGGCTCACAGCTCAGGAAGATACAAGTTTGGGTACTTAGTGATACCGAGAGTCGCTGTGACCTGGTATATAGATAGGATAGTCCCTTCCAGGAGTATTTGTTGCTCGTTGTACTCTCTATGTGTTTGTACCGTTCTACTGTGTTTTCAGGGTCCATCGCCGATCAATTAGTGCTCTTAGAGGGTTGCATTGCGCGAGCGGCGCACTATATGAAATAATGGAATATGGCATATCTTGACAAACTTGGTGGCAACGAGTTTACCATGATTATCAACACATATAGGATAAGATACAGCAAATACATAGCGTCTACCCATATCAAATCAGTTAGGCTTGCAAAGAGTGGGTACACTGAAATAGGGTTTGCATAGCTCTAAATACAATTCGCCATTCATCACGTGCTCACATGACCACTTCCAGGACTCAAATATGATGTAACTCGCCAACATGTCATTGGGGCATTTGAAGCATGCCGACGCTTCATTAACACATTTACTTGGCATTTCAGATGATATCGAATCGATGTGATATTTGCCCTCATGGCCATTGACTGTTACAGGACCCCAATCGGGACTAAGGATAAGAACATGGTGAAGTTTCATGATTTTCCAAGTTCTTTGCGAGTTCGATGATATGATAAGTAGCGATTGTCGGGTCATCTTGGGTCTATACACGTTATTTTGCCGTTTCCTAAACTCGAGTGAAAGGTGTGAACTGATCCTAACTGGGAGCCGGAATATATGCAAAGCTGAAACGTTTACCATTTTAACCTTCAGCATATGATATGCAGTTATGCCACAAATTTGATGAAGCCGCGCACTGCTTGATGTGGCATCGGATATGGACAATAAAATTGCACACAACTCATATGAATTCCATTTTTTTGACATTTGCCAACAAATACACGATGTGTGAGCTTTTGTGAATGATGTTTATTCTTGGTTTATTCCGTCACATTGATTGGCTGGTATCAATCCGCTGGCTTATTCATTACTACACTATCTGCAATATCGCTCCTCATATGGCACTCCCTAGACTGATACCGTCCCGTAATGTCATCAGTTCTGAGTGCTATCCGTCAGCCAAAACAAGCAGCAGGTCCTACACCTTCGATGCCGTTTGATTGCAGCAGACTTCCGGGAAGGCAGGTGGTATCTGGTCTGCACATACTTTTATAGAGTCATGTTTTTCCAACTGCGTTACAACTAATATCACAATATAAGGAAAATATCAAACACCTAGTGTTGTGGCTTAACAGAAGGTGCGGCCCACACAGGATGCCATCTGACAAGAAATCCTGAGCGAGATGCAGGATCGATTTTTAAGCTTGCGCAATCTGCAAGGATCGAGGTCTTGCACATGCTTGGGCATGGCATATATTACTATTGGCACCACTGTCAGCGAACCGCTGACGAATTTGCGTGCTGCGCATCAACTTACCACAAACCACCAACATAGGCGGACAGGGATTAGTTCTTTTTTGCCATACTTTCCCTCAAACACCAGAGCAGAGGTTTGCATTTTATTGTTCCGCCAATGCGGGTGTATCTTGAAAACTACCATACACATCTTGCGATTTCTTGCCTGCCCCGCCACTGGATTCATTATCTGAGGTGATACCAAAGCTGTTAACAGTCAACGCTTCTGCCCGAGACGACTTCGCCTGCATCTTCGGTTTTGCCTGCTGCAGCATGGACCCCAGCGCAACTGAATGGCATGAGATCAGCCGTAGCCATTAGTGTATGCTTATCCTTGGACCGAATCCTTTGGCACACCGTAGCCGCAGAAGACCAGCTGCACTATGTACCCACGCCCGGGATCAAAGGATTTAGCACACAATTCGGGACACTTATCCAAATTCTCCGGAGCTTACTAGTGAAGAATGGGACCCCCTAAGCCTTACTGAGCCACCCGAGCCCCTCTGCATCCGCACTGCCATCGCACTGCTGCATTGTGCCTGAAGCCGGTTCATCCCTGCCCCCCGAGCTGCGCGAGCCATATCTCCACCACCAAGCTCACGCTCAGGACCGCCCCTCTGCTCCCTGAGCCTCACTGGACCCCCTGAGCCCCTCTGCGACTGCCCTGCCGGCGCACTGCTGCTGTGTCTCTGTAGCCGGCTCACCTCCGCCAATCGATCCACCCCTTCACCACCAAGCCTGTGTCAGTGGCGGGGCAGGCGGTCTTCCGCGGCCACGGTGTGCCAAAGTTCGGTCCAAGGATAAGCACACACACACTGATATTTCACAGGTGCCCAAAGAGTCAGTCAAGGATAAGCACACACTGATGGCCACTTTGACAAGGGCGCGCAGGCGAGTGGATATCCTTGAGAGGGCTGTTGGCATGGCGGGAACTACTGTGGGTGACGAAGGGATGTGGGGAGGGTCGCGGATGGAGTTTACACAAGCTGGGGGCCCCTCAGGCTTCGAGGGCCACATCCCGACAGCGATGTCCCACTTACAACAGGTTGCACAGCCCAGCATACGGGTATACCATCAGCTTCCCTGCCTACTTGGTGAGGCTGCTGGCCGTGCCGGAACTAACAGTGATGAGCAGCTGCCGGAAGGCGAATACCAGTTAGGGTGACTATCAAGCCACCGGGAGGGCTTAGGACACGCAGGCAACTGCGGGGATGGGACCCCAAGTAGGGACAGTGCAAGTGTGGAGCGCATTCCTCAGAGTTAGTAGCTTCCTCGCAAGGCATTCAGTGCAAGGGCTCCAGTCCCACACAGTGCAGTTGCAGTGCAAATGTGGAGGGCATGACTCAGGACCGCAGCGTGCTCGGACTCAGGACTCCAGGTCTAGCAGGGTGTCAGATCCCTACTTGCGCCGGGTGCCCAGTGCAGGGCTTCCGGTCCCATAGAGTTGGTGTTGGGGGGGTTAGAGGGGGACGGGGTGCGCGCTACTGGGCCGTGGATCTGAAGGCAACCTGTGAGGCTTCCTTCTGCACGACAAAAAACCCGTCCATTGGAGGATCGTATATGGCACAGACCACGCCAGCACACTCCATTGCGGCGAACAACGGCAGCAGCAACAGCTGCAGCACCAGCAGCACAATGTACCGCAGCGTACCGTCCTGCGCCCCAAGAGACCGCGCAGCGCTTAGCAGCCAACATCGCTATGCCACTGTGAACTGAGCGGCCATGCGGAGCTGGTCAGCAACATTCAGGTGACGGGCCGGGCGAGGGCTGGGCGGGCAGACCTTGAGGCTGAAAGTCTTGATGAAGCCCAGGAAGTAGCACCAGTACCACAGCCCGGCCACGAGGTTACAGGAGATGCGCCATGAGTCCGTCACCGAGCTGCACACGGCCCAGCTCACCACCATGCCTGCTCCAACCCCGTTCCTCAACATCTGCCTCAGGTCTCTGCTCCCGGCTGCCGCGCACAGATAATAGCTAAGGTGCCTGTTTCTTTCGGGTCACCTTGTGCCAACACGTGGAGCACCCTCTGCTAGTGCCGCCGGCAGCACCCGGCACTACAGAATGAGCTGGGGACCGGATTATACCGGAGGCGGGGAAGCCTTGGGTCCACCCGTCTAAAAAACCCGTGCTTCGTGCCGAGCTGCATGGCAGTATGCACTAAACAGATCACATTCACAACAAGAGACAGACGGGTGGAATAGGAGGTGGACGTTGGCGAGGTGGTAAAAGTCACCAACAAAAGCAAACGGTTGAAGGGCCCAGGCGGCGGTCATGAACCCGAGAGTGAGGCGGCGCCCTAGGTCCACCTGGACATCCCCAACCCGCGCATTGTCCTCTGGGGGCTACCCACCGCGCCCTCGGTAGGGTGTTACGTACAGCTGGATGCCGGGTGGTGTGCAGATACTTCGGGAGTTACGAGGTCAGCGAAGTGTCCCGGTTTGAAGGGGGGCAATGGGAGCTGTGAGTGATTAAGAGAATTTGATGAAAATTCCGAATCTTTGGGCGCAGAGTCTCTGAGACTCTTTTCATCAAATTCTTCCGAAACTTTGAGCCTGGACACACTTATCATGTTTCCGAAGAAACACGTGCCGGCGTCGTGATAATCTGTTTCTCACGATCAACAGGGAATAATGTGATGGGGTCACAGCCATTCCATCATACAATTCATACATCTGCTCCAGAATCGCAGACAACGTCGCAAACAGATGTTGTGGACTCTTTTCAAGAGAAACCACTTTATCCCATCCTTGATGGCAAGAATGCTTTTTATGACAGCAGCGCCTGCTTCTTTCGCAAGCATGACACGCTCTTGCTGATTCGGAAACTTCCATTGGCTACTGGATATTGCGAAAGTCGAACAGCCGAATTTCCAGCAAAACTTTCACGCCCAACTTGCGGCGAGGCCTCCAGGATCGACAGTGAGCGACGCCATCCACAGAGGGCACGTGGGGAAGGCGTGTGCCTGCCAACACGGCCTCTTGGAACTGCTGCGGATGCAACGCGCGAACGCACAAATACAGCATATAGCGCACCTGCGATGCAGTGCAACCAAGGTTCAACGCACCTTGGGTGCGATGCACACGAGGTATAGGCCACCAAACCACCGGCGTCGCTGCATGATGAAGTCCCGCACGCTGAAGGGGCTTTGCTCATACATGTGACAGTCTATCCAGGCATACCTGCAGCGTCACATGACAGTCGGCCTTGGTGCCAAGTCCTCCACACCAGGCGGGCACCAAGCTGGTGCATGCCTCCAAGGCGGGGTGCAGCCGCTGGCGGGATGCGCCAGCCGCCGCGGCGCGCGAGCAACCATCTCGGTGCCGCATCAACCACCGCGGCTCGTGCGCCACTGAGTGGGAACAACGTGAACGGGGGCTCGGCGGATTCCAGGCCTTACCGCACCCCCATGCTCCTGGCCACGAGCGCAAAGTACGCATCCTCGGTGATGGAGCCCGCCATGCCTGCCGCCCTTCCCCGCGCGCTTGAGTCGCGAAATGCCACGCGGCGGCCAGATGCGTGACACGCCGTGCCTCGCGGCGCACCGAGAATGCTCGCTCGAACCCTACACATGGCGATTCACGAGTCCTGACCGCCAAAGGCTCGTGTACATCCGCACGGCGCAGCTGGGCTGCCATTGCGGACATCCGCGGCTTCGGGCTGTCGGCTGCCTAGCGCGTCGGGCACGGCTGAAGGGGGTTGGCGGGTGCCACCATGGTCGAAGGTAACGGCCTGCTCAACCGCGTTTTGGCAGACGACGAATGAGCCATGCATGCCCACCCAGCATTCGCCCAGCTCGAACTGCACCCGGAACTTGCCATAGTCGTCCGCGACCCGCAACGAATCAGCGAGTGTGGTGATCCAGTTCTCCACTTCCCCTGGCAGCACTCCCCCATTGCCCCCCGCGCAATGGCGCCTTACTCAGACAGTGCCGGATGAGGCGCCGAACCTGGCATTACCTCACACGACCCCCCCACAATCAACCTATTCATGCACCCAGATTCCTTGCGGGATCTTTCACTGCCGAACAAGATCGCTCAGAGCGCCCACCTCGATCAGGCGTCCCGTACTGGGGGTCCACCGACACACAATCTCCGACAGAAGGCTTCCTACGGCAAGCTTCTGGAAATCTCCTACGGCAAGCTTCTGGAAATCTCCTACGGCAAGCTTCTGGAAATCTCCTACGGCAAGCTTCTGGAAATCTCCTACGGCAAAGCTTCTGGCATGCTCGGGATGCTGCACCGCATGCTCGGGATGCTGCACCGCATGCAGGCCGTTCAAAATAGCCGGTGTCTGGGCGGGCTTTCGCATTTCAGACAACTTGTCCCCCCTCAACCATTTCCACCTCAGACCTTTCCGGATATTTTCAGATATGACGGATCAGGGCATAGAGGCGTGAACAAGTATCTGGGGGTTGGCAATACCGCAGCCGTAGAGAATGCCGCCCTGCCCAATCTTGCCGTACTGCTGGGCGCCGGACATCGTCAACTCGTGCTCTGCTCCCTCACCCCCCCCTCCCATCTCCCCACTCCCCCACCCAGACTGTTGGACGCCGGATAACGTCGCCTCGTGCTGTGCTCTGTCACCCCGCTTCCTGCTAAATATCCTCCGCAGCCGGCATCGTGCACTAATCCGCGCAGCCCATCGTGCATTGGCCCTATCCTCCACGGCTTCGAGTCCCCGCCTCAGGGGCTGCTGCACCCGAGTCGGGTCCATGTCCCTCGGGCTAAGCCAATGATGACGTGGCTCCTCGAGACACCGGTGTCCAATGGTGACGTGGCTCCTCGAGACACCGGTGTCCAATGGTGACGTGGCTCCTCGAGACACCGGTGTCCAATGGTGACGTGGCTCCTCGAGACACCGGTGTCCAATGGTGACGTGGCTCCTCGAGACACCGGTGTCCAATAGTGACGTGGCTCCTCGAAACACCGGTGTCCAATGGTGACGTGGCTCCTCGAGACACCGGTGTCCAATGGTGATGTGGCTCCTCGAGACACCGGTGTCCAATGGTGACGTGGCTCCTCGAGACACCGGTGTCCAATGGTGACGTGGCTCCTCGAGACACCGGTGTCCAATGGTGACGTGGTTCCCTCGAGACACCGGTGTCCAATGGTGACGTGAGCCGAAACCGGTGTCCTATGGTGACGTGGCTCCTCGAGACACCGGTGTCCAATGGTGACGTGGCTCCTCGAGACACCGGTGTCCAATGGTGACGTGGCTGCTCGAAACACCGGTGTCATATGGTGACGTGGCTCCTCGAGACACCGGTGTCCAATGGTGACGTGGCTCCTCGAGGCCATGGTATCCGGTGAAGCCCACAACAAGGCTTCCCTCTGCAAACCGGCTGCCGGGGCTGGCCGGAGTCCCACAGCACGAGGGCACCCAAGCTGCAACCTTGACGCTCCCGCAGCACGAGGGCACCCAAGCTGCTTCCTTGACGCCCCCACAGCACGAGGGCACCCAAGCTGATCCTTGACGTCCACAGCACGAGGGCACCCAAGCTGCAACCTTGACGCCCCCACAGCACGAGGGCACCCAAGCTGCAACCTTGACGCTCCCACAGCACGAGCGGTATTAGCCCAACATGCACGCACCCGTGGCGCAGTGGTGGTAGATGTGTGGCACTGCCGCAGCATCCAGCTTGGTCTCCTCGTCCAGGTGGATAACCCAGTCCTGTGGCCCCGCAGCACTGTTCTCTATGGCGAACTGCAGCGCCCGCGCCTGCGCTCACCAACCCCCAAACACACCCAACGGCGCGAGGCTGAGGATGGCCTGTGGGCAAGAGGATAAAATGCAAAGTCTGGGATAAACAGCAGTCGCCAATCAGCGAGGAGCATTCTGCATTGCATCGCTCGCCACTGATCTACAGAGAGGTGCGCCCCGTGGCTCCCTTCTGAGGAATCGCCATTACGGTGTTCCCCCCCACACAGAGGGAATCTCGATACATTCTTTGCCGCTGGTGCCGAAATCAGCCCCTGTCGTTCCATCGCACATGTTGCCCGCCGCATGCCGCCCATCTGCCCACCTCAGTGTTGTCGACATTTTCCGGTAGCAACGCGTGCGCCGGGAGGTGCGAGGCCTGGGCACTAGCTCACGGGGCGACTGCTAAAAGCGCAGGGTTAGGCCACGGCTGGGCGACCTTAAACTTGGCGCCCGTGCTGGTGGAGTAGTTGGATGGGGTCAGAATCTCCGTGACAGGCTGCCGGCAGTGCTCATCTAGGCCGAGCGCATTGTCGGTTGCCACCTCGACCTCCCACTTCTCCCTGCATCCGCCCTTCCCATGCCTTTGCATTAGCGGCGGCAGCGGCTTCTTCCTCCGCTGCGCGCACGCGGGGCGGGGCCATGGCCGGCCACCCCCCCCACTTCACCCCAGCGCCCAAGCGCGCGAGACCAGGGCAGCCGAGTTGAAAACATTACGAAACCAGCAGGCCTCGGAAGGCACCTCTCCCGGAGGCCGCTCCGCACCGCTGGCAGTATTAGATGGCAGCATTATATTTTATGTGTGCTCACGCCTAGACCTAGTTAGCCAAGTAATGCAAATTACTTACTATTACTAATACAATAGCTATTCTTCTGGTGCCTGAACCGACAGAAGGAAACTGTTCCTAGACGGGAAGATTGCCGCGAGCGTAATTACATATCGTGTGCGGCGGAGCATTCCGTGCACAGAGAAGGAACTTTTCGACAAAGTGTGTAAAGGCCTGGCACAGGCACCAGAAGAATAGCTATTGTATTAATAAAAGTAATTAATTTGCATTACTTGGCCAACTAGGTCAAGGCGTGAGCACACATAAAATATAATGCTGCCATCTAATACTGCCAGCACTGCACGGCGTACCCTAAAGAGCCTTCCGTTGCGTCATCGGCTTCGAGCACGCATGTGACACTATATGTGCGTGCCTCCACTGGAAGCGTCGCCGGCGGCCGGCTGCTGCATGAGTCATGGTGGCACGCGAGGCCAGAGCAGGGGGAGGTGGGTGGTGGGGAGGACGGGTGGAGGGTGCTGGCCAGGACAGAAGCCACCTCCTCGGCGTTCGCCCGTACTAGGTTGGGATGTGTGCCGCGAGTCACGATGCGGAAGTACAGCTTGAAACCATGCTCCAGCTTGAGCTGGGCGTCCAGTGGTGGCACCGCCCTCTCCAGGCACGCCGGCCACCGCAGCTGCCACCCCGAGCCCAGTCACACCCTGGCCCTCACAAAGCTTGCGCTGGAGCCCGGCCCACAGGCCTGCTATGACCCACACTAGCCGCGCGCCGTGCTCGGAGGACAGTCACAGTCGGCGCAGCACTGCAACAGGCACTGGGAGGTTGTCATGAGGTTGTCACGAGGTTGTCACGCTCGGCTCGGCACCGCCTGGCGCACCGCGCACGTGCAGCCCGCGGCAGGGCGCGCCGGGAGCCGTGCGGGATACCACTGACGGGCCTAGCTGGTTGGCGCACCCTGCCTGGGCGAGGCGCTGGTACTAAGCAAGCCATGTGGGGAAGCGATGGGTCTCCACGCCCAGCCACCGCTGAGCCCAAGGGAATGGGCCAAGAGAGGCTCTTACCTGGCCCAAGGTGTTCAGGACGACGTTGGGCAGGCAGAGCATGATGCACCATTTGAGAACGCCGATCACTGTGGTCCACGTGTGGCCCTTCACCTGGAACAGGCCATACCAGCTGCAGCCACGTGTCCCCATGCTCTGCGCCGTGAGACCCCCATCAAAGCGGACTTGAGCCGGCGGCGCCGAGCCTCGCCCTGTGCGAGCGCCTCGCACGTGTGTTGGCATCACAATGCTGCTGCGGGATTTGACGGGAGCGGGTGGCATCGGAGAGCACGTACTGAGGCTAGGCGGAGGGGTGCCCAGCGTGGTCAGAAGTGGCAGGTCCATCGAGTGAGGGCTGGGAGGGCTAATGGCAGAGAAAAGAGGGCCTCTGCCTGGCCCCATAGCGCATAGTGAGGGCTGGGAGGGCTAATGGCGGAGAAGAGAGGGCCTCTGCCTGGCCCCATAGCGCATACGCAGCATGAAGATGACGGGGAAGGAAATCATGACCACATAATATGCTGCCACTCTGCACCCGGGACCGCACACCACACCCCCCAACCCCGGATCAGTCCACATATCCGCCCAGTAAGGTGAGACTTGGCGAGACTGGGGGCGCCCTTCCCTCACGCGTCTCACGCGGGCCTGGCAGAGGTACCACACAGCCTCCCGGATGAATAAATGAATCTGCACTAGGAACCCCAAGGGCAGGCTTAGGGTGCTGGGGGGCAGGCTTAGGCACTTCCGGCTGGCGGCCGTCCCCGCGCACACAGCACAGCGTGAGGCCAAGTGAGCCGCATGACCGAGGAGAAACCGGGGTCGAGGGGGGCACCCAAGAGGGAGGAGGTCCGCCCAGGAGTCGCACCGTGCAGATGCGAGGGCGGTGAGCACCGGGCTCGGGTCGGAGGAAGTGGCCGAGAGGCGCCGCCAGCCACGCCTCTTTAAAGAATGCTTTAGGCGATCCACAACCTGTCTCCAGCCCACATCGAGACCTCAAAAGACCGTTCCCACACAACACTCCAGCGGGGCTGCGGGCGTGCGTTTCTCCTTTGCCGCGTCCCATGGCCTTCGCCACTCGATGAGTTGCACCTCCAGCATCGAAGGAAAGGGCTGAGATACTCAGGGGCGCCATCTCAACTGGCGCAGCGGGTTGGGAAGGCTGCAAGGGCCCTTGTGACGCACCCCCCTCGTAAGATGCTCACAGATCCTCCAGACCACGTGGTATTGCTGGCCGAGCACACCCCTCCGCCAACCCCCCCCCACGTCAATCTAGCCATACAGTGAAAGCCAACTCCGAGGCATGCGGCATTTGCGCACGACGTCGCCTGCAGGGCGTCCATCAGGAGCCGGGGATGTTGGGGGTGCCCCCTTTTCAATTGATAACACACCATTCGATTCACCTTATTACAAACGTCGTGGTATTTGCGCAAGTGCACTTGCATACAACCACAGCCAGAAGTTTTTGTGGGCCCTCCCGTACAATCTCATTGGGTCTAAGTGACGCGAGAGGTCCAAGTCAGCGGGCTACCCAAGCGTTGCGGGGCATCTGAGCGTCGCGGGGCGTCTGAGTGTTGCAGGCGGTCATAAATAGGTCACGACCCATTTGCTTTTACAAGGACTCTGCGGCACCAAGAAGTGTGGCAGGGCTCGGGGTGTCCGCACGATGATGCCTGTGCAGACGACAATCGTGAACCGTGAGGCCACGTTAGGGCTGTACAGCAGCCACGGCGCAGTGGCGTTGGCAGCATACGATACGATGAAGGTGCACAATGCCAGCTCCCACAAGGATGCCGACACATGCTGCAGGCGCCACCGCTCCAGCTCCGCGCAGTGCGCCATCGTCAGGGCACTGAACATAAACACTGGCAGCACCAGGCCATGCGCGGCCCACAGGAACCAGCAGCCCTGGGTCTGCACTCCCCCTCCCACCACCCCCCTTCATCCCCCGCACATTATCAGTATCATCCACGCTGAACCGCTTACGCCACCAAGGACCATGTGGCCCCATCCACCCCCATCCGCCACACCCAAACCCCAGCACGCTGGCCATTGTCCGCGCTCGGGATACTCACCGCTTTCGTGTAGAACAGGTCCTCGAGGGTGGTCAGAAAAAAAATGGGCAGCAGCAGCGCCACAGGCACAATGAAGACTGCACGCCGCAGAACTCCCAATCCCTGCATCGCACCCGCACGTGCTCTCCATGAGCCCGCGCTGCGCTGGGCCCAGCACACCTCTGTCATCTCCCTGCATGGTGCGCAGTGCTGCACCACCCCAGCACACGGCGTGTGGAGGAATGTACTTCAGGTCTCAGCTGTGCAGCGCCGTCGCTCACGGGCATCTGGAAAGTGTCTTAGGCACCAGTCGGCGGTCCAATCACCCGGCAAGGGGGGGCAGGGGTATGAGATAGGAGCGCACAGCTAGGATCTCTGACGG
>LGRX02021441.1:0-19781 GCA_001247695.2 Cymbomonas tetramitiformis
GAAGCATGACAAACAGTGCGACCCGTGCCGATGTCCTTACTCCTTGTAACGGACGAGTGCCGCGGCTGATCGTATACGAACGTTGCCGATGGGCGATGCGAGATGGCTGAAAGGACCGCAACTGACTAGCGCGTTGCCATCGCAGGAATTGGTCCACGCGGTTCGGCGCGTTGCGAAGTGCGGACCTTCCTCCCAAGGTAGGTAGTGCGTAAAGCCCAACCCGCGGTGAACATCTACACGAGTGTGTGCGCACGGAGGTGTGACGCTCCAGCGCGGCTTGAAGAGATCATAGGCTATTGCGCTTGACTGCGTGTGCAATGGAGGGTATCCGCAGGAACGTGTGAAGATGAAGCACTGCGGTGTGATCTCGATTGCCCCTGGCCCACGTCAACACTGGAAGGACGTCGACGTGTTGCTAGAACCCATGATGGAAGAGCTGAAACAACTGAGTAAGGGCCATGCCGATGCTGACCAAACCCCTTTCAGGGTGTATGACGGGTACTTCCAGGTGTGGCATGAACAGTTCAGCGTGTTCCTGATGTTATGCTACTGCGATACGATTGCGCGTAACGACTTGGGGAAGTTCGCTCCCGTGGCGGCAAGGCGCAACGACTTCAAAAGCATCTGGGAGGCCACTAAGGGCCCTAACGGAAATGGCATGTACTGCTTGGGCTATGCGAACCCCATCTCGCAGACATACTTGGACGAAGGGGAGGTGTTGTATGCCAATGATCCGAGTGTGTGGTTAACCAAGGAGGACCACAAGGAACTGGTGAGGCTGACCGCGGAGGATGGTGTGGATCCGATGCGGACCGGCCGATATGCAGCCGGGCCGTTAGAGCAGCTGGACTACTTTGACCCCATCTACGGGTACGTGCTGCCGTTCATGCACATGATGTGTTACGGCGTCATCAAGAAGTTCCTGAAAATCCTGCGAAACAAGGTGAACAATTGCCCAAACACGTGCTATTTCTCACCCATGCAACTGAAGCAGTTGCAGGCCAACGGAAAGGGACTGACCGCGCCGCATGACATGCACCGGGAGTACCAAGACTTCGTGCAATACGCGGGTGAGCCCCCGGATCTAACCACGGATACCGACACCCATCACCTTGCATGTGCCTTGTTTAGTAGGAACGGGCGTGGCGGATGCGCCAACCTTATTCCCCCGGTCCGCGTGCAACCATGTTTGTGTGCACCGGCAGGGAATGGCCACACCTACTAACCGTAGGGATGAATGCTACTACAACCAGGTACATATGTATGCCGCACTGTTGTTAGTTTGTTGGTGTCTGACCGCGAAGGGTCTGAAAAACCGTGTATCTTCAAGAGGAAGATGGGAAGATAGTGAAAGAGAGTCTAGTGTGTGGCATCTCGGACTTTCACCGAGAACCTCCAAAGTAACCGATAGGTTTGGCGCTCTAGAAGTTGAGCTAATGCCACTAGAAACTATCAAACTGAAAAAACTGTAGCCTACATCGTAGGGTTGCGAAGTGAGAACCCATTTTCCCGATAAATTACTCAAACCATACGAATGATGTGGCTTCTATTCGTATGGTTTGAGTAATTTATCGGGAAAATGGGTTCTCACTTCGCAACCCTACGATGTAGGCTACAGTTTTTTCAGTTTGATAGTTTCTAGTGGCATTAGCTCAACTTCTAGAGCGCCAAACCTATCGGTTACTTTGGAGGTTCTCGGTGAAAGTCCGAGATGCCACACACTAGACTCTCTTTCATTATCTTCCCATCTTCCTCTTAAAGATACACGGTTTTTCAGACCCTTCGCGGTCATCTCCGGTTGGTGGCATTTCATACGCGGGGAGGATGCACCGGTTGCCTAAGATCTGTAAAAGGCTCGCTGTTGCAGGGAACTACACCATGGAGGACATGCTGAACTTTATCTTGATTTTCAGTCCGATGGTGTTCATGGATGTTCTGATGAACTTGAATCCGGAGTTGGACAAGGCTTGGTGGACTTTGCGGCGGGCGGTGCTCTACTTTATGAGAGGGCCTGCAATAGGATTGTGTGGGGACCTCGAGTCCCGTGCGGAGCCCCGGAAGGAGGCCGGGAAAGAGTTGTGGGCCTTTGCGGTGATTGTGGAACAGCAATGCCCCATGAACATGTTGACGTTGAATCTGCGCATGGCGGTCGTTCACTTGTGCAAGCAAGAGGAGGAAACCGGCGTGGTGAGCAGCACCAACGAGCTCTGGGTCGAGCGTCTCCTGGGCGACAGCAAGGGGGTGGTGCCAGCCCCGGTCGGAGGTAAGGCGATCGACACGTGCATAGCGAACGCGTATCTCACGAAAGAGGCGGTGGACGACATGGCGTGGAGCTACGAAGGGATCCGCTTCCTTCCGGACATGCTCACGGAGATGGCCATGGCCAAGGGCGGCGAATACCATGATTCTGGGACCACCCGGGCTGACGATTCCTCCAAGGTGTGCCATCTCCTTGACACCGGCCACTATCTCGTCCGCGACGGTGTACCAACCGCTGCGTTGGCAAACGAGGAGGGGGGTCGTCTGCACCGGGAACTGGTGGGGTGCGGCCGATCCCTTTTTAGCGATCATGCAAGCCCTTCCCTGGATGCAGCCATGGACGTCCTTCGATTCTCGCGCATGCGAAGAGGCGATGAGGACTTCACATCCCGGGTTTACACACGGGCAAAAACGCGTATCTCCTTCAACGTGGCTTTGAGTACATGCGCGGCCGACGCTTTTGAGTACGGCACCGTGGAGGCTTACTACTTGATCTTCCTGAAGCGTTCCGCCGAGAACTCCGCCGCCAACGACACCGTGTGCCGCCTGGCTATGGTGACCGCCTACCCCACTGTTGAGGACCTTACCATGAACAGCCGGGGCGTGTATGTGTGCAACGAGGCAGAAAAACGTACACTTCTCCTACCGGTAAGCCGTCTCGAAACCAAGGTCATTATCCATCGCCCACCTGGAAACCGCGTACCTCTACACGCCACTTACCTATGGCCGGGGATGAAAGCGGTACGTTGCAAGAAGCAATAGCGCAAGCTACCTCATGAGCTCCGCGCAGCAATCGAAGGAGGACACCGAACGCCAGCGCAGCTTCATCAGCTCCGTCCAATTGCTCTGTGTAGCTAGCGAATGCCTGCTTGCCACATGGAACGAATCTGTTCCAGTGGTACTTTTAGTAGCATCGGCAGTCCCTCTTAGCATGCCACGTGGAACAATCTGGAATTTCTGTTAATAGCTAGTGGTGCTAGTGTTAATAGACATGCCACGTGGAACAATCTGGAATTTCTGTTAATAGCTAGTGGTGCTAGTGTTAATAGACATGCCACGTGGAACAATCTGGAATTTCTGTTAATAGCTAGTGGTGCTAGTGTTAATAGACATGCCACGTGGAACAATCTGGAATTTCTGTTAATATCTAGTGGTGCTAGTGTTAATAGTCATGACACGTGGACGATCCGGTCAAATCTGTTAATTTATGACCGTTTACAGTCTGCCAAGTGTTAGTATCCGGTAAAACTGTTAATCCGAGTGCCACGTGTATGATTCCTATTAAAAGTGTTAATTTTCTGTTAATATTCCTTACATGTGTAACGATCTCGCGAGGGGGGCCTATTTCAACTCCCTCCGGCACCCCTCCGATTAAGTGTTAACATTCTGTTAAAATTGTGTTAAATTAACATTCTGTTAACATTCTGTTAACATTCTGTTAACATGAATTATATAATTCCTTAACTTTTTCCCAAGCCAATCATTATTTACCATCGGGATTTATACCACCACTATTAACAGTTCCTACCCGTTAACACTTTTTAACACTTAATTAACACTTTTTAACACTTTATTAACAGAAATCCTCGGTGGTGTGCATGCTCCCCATGTTGTGCACGTCAAGGAAGTCCTTAGAGTCCAGATGTTTAGGGACACGTCGAAAGTGTGGCAGCCGGGTGGTCCACTGCGTCATGCCATCGATGATCACCGAGGCATACTTGTGCCAAGTTTTGTTCATGGCAATGCTCTTGGTCATATTCGTTTTACGACCATGTTTGTAGAACTTCTGGCGCTCCGCTCGTGCGATTGCCAGATGTTTGTTGAGAGGCCCGTTGTATTGCGCTGTATTCACCGCCAACGAGCCGGTGGTGTCGGAGCCGGCCAAGCACTCGCCCGCCGCGTCGGAGACCTCCGAGGAGAAATGGAAGGCTCCGCCCAACTCCATGTACCCGCCCGTCACCCGCTCATTTGCCGATTTCATCGCGGGCACGGGATTTACCGTCGAGGCACCCGACGAGCCGCCCATCGCCATGAACATGCTCTCCGCGGTCGACGAGGCGGAGAGCGCGAGCGGCTACGCCACGAGTGACTACGAGCCCGAGGCATGCGCGACGAGTGACTCCGACGAGGAGGGCGCTCCGATTGAGCAACCGCTGCCACGGTATGGTTGCGGGAGGAGCATTCCCGGTTTGCGCAGCTCTTTCCTCACTTCGTCCTTGGTGTGTGCGCTATTTGTAATTTATGCTACCGCCGCGCCCCCCGCCGCGTCTGGTGTCGGTGGTGCTAATGCACGCGCACCCGCGGCTCCACCGGTCGGTGGTGCTGCATGGACTGCCTCGGCAGTCCCAATCACGGCGACTGCACCGCCTCCACCGTTACATGGCATGTCGGGCGACGCGGAGGGTGGTGCGATGCCGGCAGCTATAACGCCGCGGAGACAGGCGCGATATCGGCAGCTGAGACAGGGATTTGCTTACGGGACTTTCTACGGCTATATCCCGCTGCCGCCGGGGTTGGAGGATCCTGACCCGCCGGTTCCCCCTTCACCGCCGTACTCACCGCCTTACTCGTCCGAGGACGAGGCGGAGAGCTCTGCGGGCTCGGCAACCGACATCGGAAATTCCTTAATTTCTTCTACGCATGATTCACCACCGGCCTTGGGGGTCGACAATTACTGCACAATCGCTTTACTTCGAGCTGGCCGACCAGTTCCGAGCACCTCAAGTGGCTGAGCTTTACCTGCACCGTGCCTGCCTAGAAATCCGCTAGACTTTAGCCTTTCTAGATGTGCAGAGGAGCTCTTAAATTTGAGATGTGTTCAGGGTTTTAGCACTAACAATTTGTATTTAGGGCTAGAGAGTTATGCTTTGTGTGGACGCTTCGTGCATAAGTTCGCGACAGCTGTCACAAACCACGGCTTATCGTGTACCTCAGCCGGGTTGTGACACTTGCTGTAGCAGTCTCTGTGACGAACATATGACACGCGCTGTACGGTACGCGTGAGGAGTTATGACAGTGAAGAGATACGGTGTTGAGAAAAAGAGCTTGCATAAGTTGTGAGAAGAGATAAAGAGATATCAAAAATTTTGAGATTTTGTATAGTTACAGTAGCAAGCCAACTGTGCAGTCATATAAGGAAACATATGCGAAGCCGAGCTAGTGTTATGGAAGCGCTGACAATAAGTAAGACTGTTTAGTAGTAGGGCTAGAGAGTTATGCTTTGTGTGGACGCTTCGTGCATAAGTTCGCGACATCATTCTGCTCAGTCCCGTCATTAGGTGGAAAAGCATAATAAAGGTCCCATGAGTAGTTGCTTGCAGTTCCGCTCGTGTTTTGATATAATTTTTCTCACATCTCAAAACATGCTGGATTCAGTGACCCGTAGGTCATAACTTGCTCTGACTCCCGTTAGCTGTACCAGTACTCGTACAGTACTAGGTGACAGATACCTAGGTCACAGACCGCCTTATATTCGTTTATCTTATAATCAGTTTACACTTGTATGAGAACTACTCAGTGAACACCCGATATATTGTCGACACAATCTATCTCACAGGTTATGGGGTATCACCCCGCTTTTATCACTGCTGACTTTGCCATGATTGGCTAAGCTTTTCCGCTTGGCGGGGCGTTGGGGCCTCGCGAGGTGTTGAATTGGAAAATATAGAGCGTGCGGCTTGCGCAACGTTGCGGCGAGATCTTCGGTTGGGACTTTCGGCTTATCCTTCGGATGTCTGCGTTGGAATTTGTTTTTGACTGGGCCTGATCAACCTTGTCGACATCTCCTTGGCCGCCGCATCTTCGACTTCGTTGGTTTCGTTCGACCCCTTTTAGCCTCCCATTCCGCAACTGCATTGCCGGCGCTCGCCACCCCACAATTTGCACCTCGCCTTTTCCCCAACGCCCCTCCTATAGGATTTTATTCTGATGACTTCATCTTCAGTTGGGACACCGGCCGTGGGCGCTAGAATGCGCCTTGATTCAATTTTCGCTAGGAACGTGGGTGCTCGCTATAGGAGCACCCCACAGTCAGCGCATGCCACCCTTACTGCTACTGACAAGACACGTGGTAACGCCGTTTTACAGTCATCTTGGGACGATGATGTTGTGAAGCGTGTTGCCAAGGACACCCTAGGTAACAAAGCTTCGTCATTTTCCGGAAGTGGACCACATCGACAACTTCTATGGGACTCCTTGGTTACTGCATTGGAGACTTCATTTGTCACCAAGGACAACGCCAACGAGGACATTTTTGACCTCGTGGACGTCACCAAGGAGGTTCACCCGATCTTCAACGACATTTTACTTCGTGCGTTGGTTTCTTTGACGACACCCCACTCTCCAGCTCGAAGGTGGGTCGACGCTTCGGCGAGAATTTCCCCGCGCGACGGTAAGAGAGCCCTCCTTGAGGTCACCAAGAGGCTTCTGCCTCCTGGGCATCGGCCGCTCCGCCACCATGAAGAGCTCTTAGGGATTTCTTTTGGGTCCTCTGACGACCCAGAGCCCTTAGTGGCGCAATTTGATGAGTGTCTTAAGGCTGTTACGGCTAGTGGAGCCGGATCTCTGGACGAGAAGGCCGCCAAGAGACAGCTGCTGGCGGCACTGGATCCGGAGTTTTACCGTGAGGTGATTACCCCCCTTCGCCTTGACACTGAGTTGGCGAAGGTGGGGATCGAGGAGGTGTACACTCACATTCTCGAGGTATGGTGGTGTGCGAACCCTACAGTAATGGCCCCACCCGCCCCAAGGCAGCCGCTCCTATCCCGATGCACACACCTGTCGGATTAGCGTACGCAGGTGGGGAGCCGCGTGACGTCACGGAATTCCTCGAGGGGTTTGCTAGTATAGTTGGTGAGGCTTCTGCCCTACTTGCCTCCCTTCGTCATGACGAGCGCGAGCATGCGCGAGACACACCGCCGCCACGGGATGATTTTCCCCGTCGGCATGGGGGCGGTGGTGTCAAATTTCCACCGTCGAAATTGCGCGACGAGCGGAACCGTCGGTCCGACGGTAAGTTTCATGGCCGTGACCGTCGAGTTGGATTAAAGCATCGCTTCGCGGCCTACCCACTCACGAAGGGCGGGAACTGGTCCCAAACGCATGCCAGGCAAGCGGCACGGTGCATTTCTTTCCACTCTGCATCTTCAGCCTTCGTACAGGAGTGCCCCCTCTGCCCTGGACACTTTCATGACACGGCACATTGCCCGGAGGTGTGTGGTTCTTGTGACGTGGGGTTACGTAATGCCGCCGTGGACTTGGACGAGGTGGTTTCGGTTTTTCAAACCGCCTTCGACGACGAGGACGACAAGGGGTTTGTGGTAGATATATAGTTCGGGGGTAATATATATCTAACTAGAGAGATAAACCCTGAGTTAAGGGTTACGATATCAGAACGGTAAAGTCTCTTGATAAAGAAAGAGATAACATAAATACCTAACGGGTGTTTCCCGTCTACTGGTGACGGTCACCCAGCCTACTATAGGAAGTGACATGTGACAGTTTCGGGTGTCACAGTGTCAAATCCAGCACACCACCTAGGTGGCTACTATCCCGAGATCCTTGTGGGAGGACCTAGAACGCTCTAGATCCTCCCACAAGGATCACTTTTTCAATAATTTATTTAGGCGCCCCACGAGCTTTCTACAAGTCAACACCAAGGAATACTTTCCACATGGGCCCTATACTAAGTAGTATGGTGCGTGGTTTGACGAGGATCCATCATATATACTCCTAGCTAATGCATTTATAGCATGCCTCAACCAAATTTTGAACTGCTACGCCTTTTAAAGCTTCAAAAGCGGGGTGTATCTTCCATAATTTTTTGCCAATCGTACATCGATCCTTTGCCACCATAGACATGATATATCTCAAGGTATGCATGTATATTAATCATGTTTGGGTCAAAATACGACTTGGATAATGTATATTGGACACATCACACGAACGCGGTCACATGGGTAGGATATACACATTCCTTAAGTATGGGGACAATTTCGCATTTTGGGCGTGAGTCTTGGTCCATTTTAAGCTTTAAGGATAGATCTTTGCCTTGGTGATCACTTCAGTACTTTAATATGACTTCAAAGTCTCCTTGGGATTTTTTGGGGATTTTTTGAACGGTTAGAACTACCGCTAGAAGTTCTAGAATACGATTTTCAGACCCTGATAATGATGGAAATATTGAATTTTGACGGTACTACACCATGGCATGCGCATATGCGGCGATTAATCCGGCTAGTATGATATTAAAGGGCTTACAAAATTAGTTTTGGTCATATTCTCGAGGGTTAACAACATACGCACCAACCCGAGCTCGTGTAACAAGGCCTAGAGTTGTCGGTACCCTAGATCCTTGTGGTAGGATCTAGCATTTTGATTAAAATTCTGTGAAAGCACCCACCCAAACCACGCTAAGATTAAAGGTCAAACCATCGACATTTCAAGCAAAGAAATGTTATAGATAATTCAAAAGGTTGATAAATATTGCCCCAAAGCATATGCCGGGCCACCATATACGACATACAAGGTCGCCATGCCCATTTGCGCTAGATTCTTGTGGGAGGATCTGGATTAAGGATAGTAGCCATAGGGTGGTGACCGGAGCTAGCAGTGAAACGAAGCAACAAACTCCCTACTCAACTTCAGGAGGAAACTGTAGCACAGCTGGGGGCCTGCTGTACTCTTGGTCAGTGCGGTCCCAGCTCACAGCAAAGATTGTCAGATACAGCTGTTAAGTGCTAAACCCTAAACACAGCTCAATTCCAGAGAGCTCTTCTGCACATCTAGAAAGCTAATCACTAGCTAACCTCTAGGCAGGCACGGTGGAAGCAATCTTCAGCCACTAGAGGTCCCCGGAACTGGCCGGCCAACCCGGAGCAGCGTGAGGGTGCAGTAGTTGCCGGCCTCCGGGGCCGGTGGTAAATCATGCGTAGACGAAATTAAAGAATCCTCGATCTCCGCCGCGGGGTCTCCAGAGCTCGGCGCCTCGTCCTCGGACGAGTACGGTGGCGGCGAGTAAGGCGGTGAAGAGGGAACTGGTGGATCGGGATCCACGAGCTCTGGCGGCAGCGGAAGAAAGCCGTGGGAGCGGAATCCCTGCCGTAGCGCCCGATACCGCGCCTGTCTCCGCGGCGGAGTAGCATCCGGCCTCGCACCACTCACCGCGTCGCCAAGATCTCCATGAAACAGCGCAGGCGGTGAAGTTTCCGCAGTTGGGACCGCCAAGGCAGTCCACGCAGCACCACCGACCGGTGAAGCCGCGCATTCGCGTGCATCGGCACCACCGACACCGGAAACGGTTTGCGGTGCGGCGGTAGCACAAATCACAAAAAATGCACATACCAAAGATGAGGTAAGCAAAGACCCCCCAAAGCCCGGAATGTCCCTCCCACAGCCGTACCGTGGCTGCGGCAGCGCAGCCGAGGCATCCTCGTCGTCGTCGTCGCTCGTGACGTAGGTTGCGGGCTCGTAGCCCATCACGCTCTCCGGTGCCTCGACCGCGGAGAGCAAGTTCATGCTCACGGACGGTACGTCGGGCGCTCCCAATGCAATCCCCGTGCTCTCAATGAAGTCGGCAAAGGTGCGGGTGACGGGAGGGCAAAAGGGGTTAGGCGGACCGGTCCACTCCTCGTCGGATTCAACCGACGCGGGCGGGGAGTGCGTGACCGGCTCCGACACCACCGGCATGTCGGCGGTGAAAGTGTTGATGCTGAAAGTCGATGCCCCAGCCGTGCGTGTCAACTCCGAGAACTCCGTGACGGCGGACACGAGGGCCTCACCGTCCTCCTCGCAGAACGAGCACGCGGACTCGCGGAGAGGTCGGCGAAGATGTCCGGTTTCCCGCCCGCGAGCATGCAGAGGGCGTGGAACTCTTCGGCGTCGTCGTGGTCGATGGCATGTTGAAAATTCGCGGCCAACACTGAGTTCTCGGCCTCCTCAGCGAGAGGTAGGCCGGTCCGTCCCCCGTTCGGGCAGTCCCAATGCCAATGCCGTGCCTTGCCCTTCGCGCACACCTGATTTTGACAATACGGCACGGTCGCACCGGTGTCGCGGTGAAAAGCCACCTTCTTCGAGATGGACTGTGACCAATTTCCCCCCTCGGGAAGGGGCGAGGCTGCGAAACGGGTCCTGGGCCGTCGGTCCGGTTTGCCCGCGCGGGGAGTGAATCCCCGCGGGGACGGCTCGGACTCAGCGGAGGCGACAAACGCGGCCAACTGCCGCTTCAAGTCGAGGACCATCGTCCGCAAATCCGCGAGCTCACCGGGTCCACCGGAGTCATCGGTGGCCCCTTCCATGAAATGCGTGCCGTGAGAATACCGGTGTGCGGACGCCGTGGCGGTGCCCGCCCGCACGTGTTCGGAGTAGCATTCACGCACCCATTGTTGAATCGTGAGGAGTTCGTGAGCGGCTCGTTGATCGTGGAGAAGCAACCGGGACACCACCGGTTGGTAGAAGGCGGTGTCGAGAGCCTTGATGAACAGCGCCTTCACGTCCTCGTCCAGGAATGTGGCTCGCGTCCTCGCAGCCTTCAGAGCGGCGTTGAAGTCCCCGCTCTTGTCATGCGGGTCCACGCCCGCAGAGATGCGGATGCCCAACATGTCCGCTTGACCCTGAAAGGGGTCACCCGCCGGGATCATGCGGCGGGCAAACTCAAGCAGTACACGCTTACCGTCGGACGGGAAGCTGGAGTGCGAGGAGTCCATCCAGTCCGCTGCGGGTGACGAGGGGTCAACCATCAGCTCGAGCGCGGAGAACAACAAGCTGTTGGCCTCCACGCGGACGGGCAGGGTAGCATCGTCCAACAGGAAAAGGGGTGCAAAGCCAATGTCCTCCGTGACAAATGCTGTCTGCAGCGCAGAGACCATCCTGGCGAAGAGTGCGGATGCGTGGCACTCAGTCCCGGAAAATCGCCCGTTCTTGTCCTCGAACAACTTTTGACGAACGGACTTGGACACTTTCATGTCGAAGTGCTCCCTCTGAAGTGTACGCACCGAGGCCAGGAACGTAGCTCCTGCTGAATTGGCAGCCGGCTGTGCCGCCGGCGGTGTGGCTGGAGTGTTCGCGTGTCTCGCAGCCTCCGAATCAAAAATCGTGGATAATGCGCGTCGGCGATTCGCCATGCTAGCGGTGGCTCGAGTGGAAGCAACCATGATGAAAAGGACTGAAGGGGCGGAGTGAGGCAATGAAAACGTGAGAGGTGCGGCAGTCGTGGGCGGCCAAGAAACGCGCGGGTCGCCGATACAGCAGCCGTGAGAGATCAAATAATTCCGGGAAGTCGTGTGGAGTAGGCGGCCGATACGCAACGGTGTGGGATCCAACCAGAAAACGTAAACCAGTCCAACGTTAAATCTCGTAGAAAAAAATGTTCTCCAAGCGCTGCGGCGTGCCGTAAATCAACCCATAAAATTTAGGCCATACCCGTGACTGCCGGCGCTCTCACGCGCGGAGCGCCTCACTCCATCCCAGGCGTCCGAGCTTATCCACTCATAGTGGCAATCTCGCAGTGGCTAAATAAAGCGCAAGTGGGGCCAAACCTGGTTGATATTTTGTTCGGGGGTAATATATATCTAACTAGAGAGATAAACCCTGAGTTAAGGGTTACGATATCAGAACGGTAAAGTCTCTTGATAAAGAAAGAGATAACATAAATACCTAACGGGTGTTTCCCGTCTACTGGTGACGGTCACCCAGCCTACTATAGGAAGTGACATGTGACAGTTTCGGGTGTCACAGTGTCAAATCCAGCAGTTTGCTCGCCTGTGTCACCAGCACGACCAGCCACTGGTGCGTGACGACCCAGACCCCTTCACCTACCCGGTAGTGCACGATGTGGGATTACGTGCACACTACGCGGGCTTGAGCCGTGGTGCCTCGGACACCGGCATGGGGGATGTCCTAGCCGACGCACGGGGTGTGCTGGACTCCCTGCGGTCTGCGGCTACGGCTGCACAGTTCGGTGGTGCTGCCACGTCCGGTGTGCGGCCCTCCCTACACCTTGGCACTTTGTATGTGCCGCAGGTGGTGTGCGATGTGCCACCACCTGCCATACTGAAATCTGTCGCAATTACTATTGCAATTTGCGCTATTGCAACACACCCCAGCGCAAGAGGAAGATTAGCTTTGAATGTCGTTGTAATGTTACTCTTTACTGCGTAATCTCGCTTTGTTAAGGTATAGGTACCTCACCGGGGAGCGAACCCCCCAGCTTCGCCTGGTTTATGGTGTGTCCCTGGCAAGCCAAGCTTGCCGGGATTTCTTTTGCATATTACATATCAAGTAAAAATGTAAGTGAACTGCGACTGTGAGTAGGGTTTGGGCGCATACAAGACATAGTGAGTCAAACAGGGCAAGATGGGATGGAGTCAAATTATACCATTACGATAATATTTCTAAAAAACTTAAAAAAACTAAAACATTAACGCATTTTTATTGTGTGAAAAAACGCGTTTTTAAGGCTGTGCCACCTCAAGGGTGGTGAAGTCTTTTTTTGATTTTTGATTTTTGTGTTTGCAATAGGCAATCTTACGAAGGATCAAGCTGTAAAGTGGGCGCGCAAGGCATGGGAGTCTGACTGGAATAATGCTGCGCCTGAATTGGTTGGCCCTGCTAAAAACACACCGAAGGGTAAAGTGCAAGAGGTCACTGTGGCCTCCTTCATGGCAGATTCCGACGATGAGTGTGAGGATGATAGTAATGATCAGGGTGCCACAACAGTAGAGGCCATAGACGAGTTTGCTGCATACTTAGCATTGCTTGACGTACCACTTGACACTGACCTGCTTGAGTGGTGGAAACTTAACAGCGATAAGTACCCGCAGACAGCTCGCATGGCCCGTCAGTTCCTGACTGTCCCAGCATCCGCTGCTGGTGTTGAACGTGCCTTCTCTAAAGTCGGTCGCATGCACTCCGACCTGCGGAAGAACTTGTCAGAGGGTACAATCGAGCATGCGTGCATGGCATGCATGAACACTGTGTAATTTCATTAAGTGTTGTTCATATTATTTTTGCACCCACCTTGCTCGCTTGTGTCTTATTAGTGCAATTAGTGGACGAGCAAATTGAACCCCACTCGCTGCACATATTGATATATTGATATATCAATATGTGCAATTGGGTGTGTACCTATTGGTATCGATTGATATTGCAGTGCCACCTATTGTTATCGATTGATATCGTAGTTGCACCTATTGTTATCGATCGATATTGCGACTGCACCTATTGTATTGATTGATATTACAGTTGCACCTATTGTTATCGATCGATATCAAATCTTGGAAATCGAAAAACTATCAGTACGGCTTAAAACTTTCGATACCTTTCCTTGCAAAATTGACCCTTCGATCGATTTCCTGGTATTTGACTAAATATGATAGAACATGTCGAGTTGGGTGCAAATAGATGTCCACTCTGACACTCACACAGAGATCAACTTGTGTTCTATTGTAAACACGATTGTATAATAAATGCTACGGTGAGATATGTCGGTCACCTGTCACGTGGCGGTTGGAAGCGACGCGGCGCGACGCGACGACGGGGAAAAATCTCACGTCATCGCCACTTCGTCAGCTACAGTAATCACTCACTTTTAAGAAAACCCGACGTTAAGAAAGCAGCCGGCGTTGGGGGGGTACCCAACTCGATGAGTACGGCTGGCCGGCTTTTTCGGCTAAGAAAATTCCCGAAATAAGCAACCTTTGTGCTGGCGCCGCAGGCGATTTTTCCTGAAATTATGGCCGTTTTAAGCGTTTATCAATGAAAATTTAAGAAAATAGCTGGCTAATTGAAAGAAAATGGCTTACTATTCTTCGAGTTCTCTTATGACGCTGACGCTGGCGGGGGGGTACCCAACTCGATGAGTACGGCTGGCTGGCCCAAAATCCCTGTTTTCTTAAATATGGGCGATTACTGTACTGTACTGGTGAAGAGGAACTAACTCATGATGGCGATCGCGATGGCGAATTGATGGCGAATTGGCGATGGCGAATTGGCGATGGCGATGGCGAATTGGCGATGGCGATGGCGATGGCGATGGCGTGGGCCCATTCGATTATTGACACTTGATTGGACGCAAAGAGTTGAGATTTTATACGTACCTACGCCTACGTTAGCGACTGTTTCCTCGGGAACCGTCGAGAGGCATTTTGTTGGTGTTTTGTTAAGGTAGTGAACGCTTCCGAAAGTCCACCTGATGGCATATACCAGTGACATTCCACCGGCGATTTGTCTTCACGGTATGTAATCCAGTGGCATAGAAGGTGGAGAATTCAGTATCAGTATGCGTGGTATCAACGTTGCAGTCGCCTGTGTGTGTGCAGCATCCGTTGCTATTTACACCGCTCGTCGAAGGTGAGTCCAGCCAACCGTCGCCCTATCCACGTGCAGCGCAACGCAAGGGGTGTGAGGCTACTCAAGTTGATTTTTTGCGCTGACACTAGGCCAGTTAGTTCTTTAACTTTTAACGGACAGAGTCAGTGCAACTCGTGTGAAGCAGAGAGCGAATACCTTAGTTCATATCGATCTCGTGGGAGTCCGCAGACCACCCGGAACACTGTGATGGTTTTCGCATCGACGTGACTGTTTTCAATCGGAAAGCCCATAAGATTGCGTTCCTTAAGCGCAAGTACATTTGTTGAAAGATACATTTGCCATAGGCACAATGCGTTTCGGTCTCTACTTGGCGCTCTCCTTTCCCCGCACCTTTCGTGGTTCAGGTGTAGTGAGAGTGGAATGCGTTTTGAGATTATTTTGCGACGGCATTTCCAATGAAATGCGCACCATACGTGCTTGCGCAGGCTGAAAGCAAGGCAGGCATGTATTCCTGTAGAGATTCCGCGTGTTGGCGACTCTTTTGCGAAAAAGTTTTCCAGGTGAAGTGTGCATTTTATCCTTTGACGGAATCGCAGAGCTGAAATGCCTGTTTGCATCCACACTTCGGTTGGTACTCTGTTTCTCTCTGCGTACTTCTTGCATGCGGAACGTGTAAGTGTAGCGCTGGAAAAGCTCCCCGCGGCACCACACAGGCTTACTAAGTGTGTTGAATCATTATATCTTATCTCACTCTCACTTTGTTCTTGCATCCTATTTCAGTGCGAGTCATGACGGTGCGTTGGCCTTAGATAGCGTGCCTCAAGCTACTCAGTGTAAGTGTAAGTGTGTTGTCGCCTGGAGGCGGGGGTCTTCAGGATCTGAGGAAGGCTTGGAACGAACGGGTCAAGGATGTTGGAAAAGTCCTCACCTGCCTGTGTGTTTGAAATTTGAATCACGCTCTTCTTATTTTTGCGTGGCACGAGCATTGGGACACGGAGCGAGCTTTTGTTATGATATGCTTGATGTTGGGCTTTCTGTGACTCCTCCCATCTCTCAGTGTGTGTGTGCTTATCCTTGGACCGACTCCTTCGGCACACCGTAGAAGACCGGCTCAGTGTGTGTGTATGTGTGTGTACGTGATGTGTGCGAGATGCACGGAAAGTGGGTTGATCAGGAAACTGATATCGTCGATAGTGTTGTGCTCTCTCCAGGCTAGCCCATGGACGAGGTGGAAACCAACTAAAGAAGTTGATCGGCCCCTTTGTCACGGTGCCTGGCGTTGTGCACCTTGCTCAGGGGGCGCCTCCCAGCTCTGTCTTTCCGATTGCGGAGGTGTGTCCGTCGCACTGCAACCCGAGGTTCAGGACGTGCATCTCGCACTGCTTGTTACGGAAAGCGTGTGGGTTCAGGGGAGCCCGAGATCACGAGCTGTTAGTACCTTGGTAAGGGCAGCTGGTACTATAACACGATTTCCAATCAGTCCGCAGCGACCTAGATCTGACGTGGCACATTTCCAATCAGTCCGCAGCGACCCTAGATCGTCATGCACGCTCCCCTTCCTGTCCACCTGCCACGTTTTGTTCGTCCACCATTAGAGAAAACGTGGACGAGATAAAGGCGGCTCAGTGTAGCGTGAGGGACTGCACTCCGATGTCAAGCCCTCGCGAGTCACCTGATATAGATCCGCTGGATATGCCAACTCAGCAAGAGGTGACAGCTTGGTTGCCGCAAATGATTCCACACACCCTACGATAACACGCTTCGGCCTGCTGCCCGTCCCGCTCGCTTCCCGGCGCAGGTCCGGCTGAAGCTGCAGAGTGGCGACGAGGTGGTCGTCGACGATCCGGGGCAAATTGCTGCAGCGCAACAGTACAGCGTCTCCGGGCATCCCCGGTTGCGCGCGTGGTGCAGGGAGTGGTCGGCCAAGACCTACGCCCCGCCGATGGCCGACCAGGACTGGGACGTCACCCTGACCACAGGTGCCCCTTATTGGCTCTTCGATCGGATCACTTTTCTTGGGCTTTCCCTTTGGTGTCGAATCACGCTCAGCGTGAGGCGGACCCCTTGATCGCGTTGTAGCCCTGGCAGAAGGTGTCAGGCAACACCCGGGTGCCACCCAGACACGACGACCTCGCAGCGAAGGCAATTATCCGTGAGGTTTCCTGGTTTATCTTGTTTGCCACATAACGACCCTTACGTCAGACCTCCAGCGTTTCGCATTCACTATGTATCGCATTGTGCCACGTCAGACCTCCAGCGTTTCGCAATCACTATGTATCGCACTGTGCCACGTCAGACCTCCAGCGTTTCGCAATCACTATGCATCGCACTGTGCCTCTCTCACCAGCCTCGCCATAACAGGCAACACTGACAGCATCGACAAGCTGGGGAGCCTGCTGCTGGACGAGGGCGATGTGCTGCTTGTGGAAGAATACACTTACTCTACCACCTTGGATGGTTAGTCAACTTGGGCCCCCTCTACCTCGCCCCTCGTGGCATTTATCTATGACAATGTATCTCACCCTCTGGGATGAATATCCACTACCCTTTCTCCCCCATCACTTGCAACACTTGCTCCGCCACCTTCGTTGCTGCGGCCTCCTTGCCCGTCTCCCCACCCCCTTATGGCACTGAGGCGCGGCACTGCACCCAACTCCCTGGGACTCTCAGCTGCCTTACCTCCTTGCCATTCTCCCCTTACCTCATTGCCATTCTCGCTCCCTTCCCTCCCTTGCCTTCTCTCTGCCGATGATGTGGCGCTGAGGTGTGGCAATTCACCCAATCGCCTGCGATGGGTTAGCCCCCTTGCAACCCCCTGTGACCCCCGTTCATGTATGCCACCATTTTATATCTTTTTTTACCGTTGCTTGATATTCGTCTCAGCCTCCACACCTCAGCCATGGAAGGAGATATCGGGCTGACCTTCAGGGCCTCTCACAAGCTCTCAGAAGGGACTCATCTCGGGGGGGGACACGCAGGCCTTGCCCCATACAAGCCAAAGATGGTTCCGGTGGAGGTTGACAGGTGAGTGCTGGCTGCACCGCCAATCCGGTATCAACGCCTGCCACTGCTATAGCGAGGTATGTAGCCAGCCAGCCAGCTGACGTGGCGTATACCAGTTCTAGTAGCAGAGCTCACGAGGAATCGTGCGCGCACGATGCGATTGCTTGTGTGCAGCGCTCAGTACCTTGCCTTCCCTACTCACCCCTCCGCTCCCCGCCGGCAGGGACGGGCTGGTGCCGGAGGCTCTGGAGCGCGCATGTGCCGGCTTGGTCGCGGCGGGCACACCTCCGAAGGCAGCTGCCTACTCTTCTCCCATTTTGCGAAGGCCCCCATTGGTTTACAGAATAGCGACCATCCCACTATCTGCTCTTGCCGCTGCCCGCTTTACCGCTTTTGCGGCCACCCCGCTATGCGCCCTTGCCACTGCCCCTCTGTCCACTCTCGGGAACACCCTAGTGTCTACTGTTGCAGCCACCCCCACATCCGCACCACGCCAGCACAGCATCAGCATATCTGCATTTTGGAGCTTCTCCGAATGCCTCGTTACCATCTGCCAGTAGGGGTGCCAGTAGGGGTGCCAGTAGTGGTGCCAGTAGGGGTACCAGTAGAGGTACCCGGCAGAAATCCGAATGCTGATAATCCAGGGCATTCCCGGCCCGCGCATTGGCCCTGTAACAAGCCCTAGGACTCCAACTCGCGTTCTCAGATCTGACGTCCATTTGGGAGATCTACTATAGCGATGTGATGCCTACACGTTTACCGTGAGATGAAGATGGCGCTAGGCCTTGGCGGTATGAGTAGCGCTGTCACAGTAATGTGCACTTCACGGTGTACTCACTCTATCGCTGACGCTGACGACACATCAGTTGAGAGTTTTCACATATCCACCCCGACAACTTATGCCAGACTTTCTACAATAGTGGATGATAGATGAGACATTTTTTCTTTGAGATTTGCTCTCGACTCGAGAAATCTGATATCTCGCCACTCTGTGCAAGCACACACGTTGCTGCGGGACGCGGGCTTCAATCGCCGCCTCACTCTGACGCACTCGCCCGGGGGAAAGGGGCACCAGGCGTTGTACATAGTTCCCGTTGGGTCCAACCCACTCGGCACGGTGCTGGCGCCGGGTCGGTATGCTGCCATCTACGCCATCGCGCAGCGCTACGACTTCATCGTGTGGGAGGACGATCCGTACATCTTCCTTTCGTATGACTCAGAGACGGGCGACCACCCACTCCCCGCCACCACCTTCGCCTCCCTCGACACTGACGGTCCGACTCACTTCTGGCTTTCCGTGAGCTGCCACGTGGCAGACGCACACTCCGTCACAATGACAGCTCCACCGCTCGGGGCTCGTAGAAGGCTGTTGTAGGGTTTAGGGTGTTAGGCCGTATGTGCCTGAGAGTGCATCAGGTTCCCGGCAGCGCGGAGCAGCAATGCGACCTCGGAGCGTGGGTGGGGGTGTCACGACAGGGCGTGTCGCACGCCTCGACTCTTTTGCCAAATTTCTTGGACCAGGTGAGCCCTGTTCCTCTGCAGTCCGCGCGTACATCGTGATTCCTAATCTGAGCTCGGGGTGCGCCCCCCACCTCGCACCCGGCCGCAGCATTTGTCCGCGGCTCGGCCGTAGTTCGCACTCCGTTTTCACATTCGTCCGCAGTTCCCGAGCCGTTTCTGGCACTGCTGCCGCCGGGCTTCTGCATGTTCCCGGTGCCGTTTCTTGCACTGCTGCTGCCGGGCTTCTGCCTGTTCCTGGTGCCGGGGTGAAACAAGCCTGGTTGCTGAGGGGGGAAAACAGGATTTCGGTGTGCCTGGATCACTGCACCGCGCACACTCATCGAGAAATTGGACATTGCCTCTGGGACCACTACACAGAATGGTTCCACATTCGTGCACGTGACACTCCACCACCTGCTCACGCAGTGGGGTGACGCAGGGCTCAGGTGCGCACACGCTGGTCCCTGGGACTGTGCCAAAGGGCGAGGGCGCAAGCACTATGTGGCGAGTGCCCGCATTGGTCGACTGTAGATGCAGGGCGCTGAATCGCGGATTGATGCTCTCGAGGCTGAAGCAAAATTGGGTATCCATTTCTTCGCGCTTGATTGCTTTGTCTGGTCCAATCGGAAGCCGATGTGTTTCGCATAGTTTCTGGTCCAATTGGAAGCCGATGTGTTTTGCATAGTTTCTGGTCTACTCGGAAGCCGATGTGT
>LGRX02021441.1:22727-59014 GCA_001247695.2 Cymbomonas tetramitiformis
GGAAGCCGATGTGTTTCGCATAGTTGCTGGTCCGATCGGAAGCCGATGTGTTTCGCATAGTTTGCCGGTGAAGCCAGAGGGCATCGGGCTCGAGCAAGGGGCGCAACTGGGCGGAGCTTGAAGGCGCCCGGTGAATGGTCAATGTGTTTCGAGATGCATTTTGAATGAACCAGGCGCACAGTGCGCCTCTGGCGAGTAGCCTCTGGCGAGTAGCCTCTGGCGAGTAGCCTCTGGCGAGTAGCCTCTGGCGAGTAGCCTCTGGCGAGTAGCCTCTGGCTGTGCAGCCCTGGCTTAGGCAGCTCCCCTGGCTTGTAGCCCTCTCTGAGCGAGTAGCCTCTGGCTTAGTAGCCTCTGGCAGTAGCCTCTGACAGCAGTCTCTTGTATTAGTAGCTCTGCTTGTAGCCCTGGCTAGCAGTCAGCCTCCAAGTGCAGTAGCCCCTGGCTTATAGCCCCACAGTAGCCTCTGGCGAGTAGCCTCTGGCGAGTAGCCTCTGGCGAGTAGCCTCTGGCGAGTAGCCTCTGGCGAGTAGCCTCTGGCGAGTAGCCTCTGGCGAGTAGCCTCTGGCGAGTCTCTGGCGAGCTTGCTCGTTTGCAGGAGAGATGGCAACAAACGCCGATGACAGAAAGCGCTTGCTATTGTTGGGCGGTGTACGGGGAGGAGGTGGCTCATCAGCTCGCGAGTGGGGAGCTTTGTTAGCCTGACCGTATCAGGAGGACGGGGAACACGTGGCTGGCCAGATTGCATCTGCAGAGCCTGCGGCAAGAATATCAGCGGCGGCGAGGTGTGCTCTTAGCAGCCATGGATGAACACCTGACAGGTGTGAATTCTAACCCAGATCTTAGAGTCCTGTGCACGGCATTTCGTTATATAAATCCCAACTGGGAACACGCCAGCATGCCGCATGCGCAGTGGCAAGCCTTTGCCCCGATGGCTCGAGGCTGCGAGATGCAGCTTGCAAGCGTTGGCAGTACTCAGTGGGATGGGCAGAAGGAATTCGAAAGGATGTGTGGGGAGCCATCCCTGTGTACTCCTTGATGACTTTGCTGGAGGGATCACCTGGCGTGGCGCGCTGCTTGAGGGCTCTTGTGCTGACGAGTCGTATCCATGGAGGTCACCGCCAGGTGGCTGCAGGGCTCGTCTTGCAAGTGATGGTCGAAGTGGGCCGAATGTGCTGACCCGGGAAGTCGCGCTTCAGGTCTTGCGAAGTGGACCGTGCCTCGCGCTGGAATGTTCGTGTGGGTCACGCTGCTACGAGGAAGCGACGACAGTGCAGATCTCATGCCTGACCTGCTTCATCACAAAGTGCTGATTGTGCCGGTGTGCCTCCTGCGCCATATGGTGCTTGCAGCGCCTCCAGAGTCTCCGATCACCAGATCGTGTTGCAACATTGGCTGTCATTTCCTTGGATTGAACAATCGGAGCTGTGCGAGAAATCTCGACCTCCGCACAATTGGGGTGTCATTGCTGACTATGCAAATGGAGGCTTCCAAGGAGCCATGCGCGGTGTATTTCATGTTATATTGAATATGATGAGAGCATCGTTCAAATTCCAGTCCAGAATGTGATCTGCCATACATTGCAATGAGTGACATGCAAGATACCGTCCTCGAGCGTCAGTGTGAATGCATGGTGCAACTGGAATACCCACTGTGTGGTAGTGTCATTTTATATGCAAGGTGTGAGGTCACTGTTGTCTGTTTGGGTTGTTGCGCAGGGAAAGTTCTTCTCCCCGTGTGGAGCAGGCACCCCATCTGCGCGAATCTCTTTCTCATCAGCAACAGATGACCAAATGCAAGAAGGCATCCGGCGTCTAGGAAAGTTGTTGAAGGACCTCCCTCCGAGCTATGTTTTAATGCGTGGGGGTTAGGATTCTGCCACAGCGGGCAAGCGAGATCGAGTATGAAAGGTGGTAATAAGCGGGTGTACAAAAGCGTGAAGGCCTTGTTTAAATACTTCCACAGTTCATCAAGGTACTCGGTTTATAGTGCGTCAGTGTGGCTGACGTCTATTGTGTTAGCTTTAAACGTTTGTCCTCTACGATGTTCTACTCCTGCTTGCGACACGCCAGCATGTTGTGAGTGGTCTGTATGCTAGAATGACACATTTCACCGAAAATAAGTTGAAGGAAGTTATCGAGTGGACAACTTTTCGGAGGGATGTCAATTCGGACATTGTGCCTATCCTTTTCGTTTAAATTATTTTGTGCTGATAATTTAACCACCTACAGCATTTATGTGACCTGAAGATCACATAACGGTATCTTGCGATTTACGTTTTGGGATGAATATTGCGCCAGGCACGATTTCCCCAGTCAATTTAGTCGAGGAAGCCCCAGAGGTTTTTGAGTTGGACCATGTGGCCATGGCATCCCCACTCCATTTTCGAATGCCCTGGCTTACGAGTTTCAAGCCGGTCCCTCAAGGGATTTGGCTCCTGAGTTTAGGGTGCTTAAACCCTAGGTTAGGGAGGAGTTTAAACCTGCACTGGTGCGATATTCCCAATACGTGCAGGTAACAAGCCCAACGACCTGCAACACAAAGGGTATATCGCATGCCTGCCGCAGCAGTCCAATTCGGGTTCAGGGGAGATCTTAAAATGATTGGGGAAATCGCGTGCCTGACACGGTATTCCCAAAACCGGTGTGATTTATTGTGCGGTGCGATTTTCCGGAAACATATATGCTAACTGTTGTAAGCACATCTAAACGTGCATGGAACATATGTATCTCGCCCATGTACATATTCATCGATCTGCCCTCATTCTAATCAGCTGAATAACATGTTGCGTCCTTTTGCGTTGTCATTTCATGCTGAGCTATGTGTTTCGTTCCCACGTTCGCTATCACAGTTCTTGCATTTTACTCGAGTACTCGTTTGCGGGGATGTCATCCTTTTTAAAGTCCTCGTTGCGGCGTCGCGATGAGGAATCCAACTCCGCGTCCCGTATAATTTCGATTTTCAGGACTGAAGACTTTGCATCTCGCATTTCCTGCGATGACAGCCTAACGTTTCAGCTCCTCGTATCACGACTAATTTTCTCAGAGAAGCTCCTCTGAGAAGCGTGAGAAAAAGAGTCCTGCGATTCTTGTAGAAACGTCAGCCACTGTCAGTCACATAGAACGCGTTCGATCAATTTCAGTCAGGACTTTGCGTGAAAATGCGAGATGCGATTTTGCACCGAAAGTTCTCAGAATCTGGCCGCAAACGAGGAGTCGAGTAAAGTGCAAGAACTGCATTGAATCGAATATCCTCGGTAGTTATTGTGCATATCGGTACTTAGTGTACATATGGCTAACCAATGTAAATCCCTTGCAATGTTATCGCGTTATTAAGTTATCGACATCCGGGGGTTTTAGTGTGTATAAATCCAAATTATTTACACAGATCGTTATTCGACTGCAGCATAGCGGATGCAACACGAAACGGTGTCTAAACAGAATATGATTTACGTCACGCGTCTTTCTCGAATCAGATTACACGATTCAGGTCAGACAAATATTTCACGCGAGTCGTCTCGTTTGAATATAAAAACGGGAATACAGTCAGTCGTCAGGTGAACGTTATCTGTCAAGCATTCGACCAGATCGCTCAATGCACATGCATGAATCGAGTGACTACTCAGCAGGAAACCGGGAATGCAGCTCTATAATTATACAAAAAAAAACATGAATCGAGTGTTGCCTGCCGTCACGTCTTCATTATATTTTCACTTTTGGGTGTAGACAGTCATGGTCATCGGACAGACAGAGTAAATAAAAAATCGATTGATTCTAGGGAAATCTATGTGAAAACCTCAAGGTCGTGTGAAAATAGCGCTAATGCCGCGGCCGCAGCCGCTTACCGTACATTCTGGGGTCTCGCCACGATCTTTCTTCTAAGCTAGGTGCATGCCAAGACCCCAGACGTCCAGCGCAAAATATGTGACATTGTAAACTAAAACGATGAGACGAATGATTGAGCTTGTGCTAAGATGTCTAAGAAAGGTTTTTGATTATAGCGCTGCGGGATCCCAGAACCTCAATGGTGACTGCCGCAAAACCTGGAGAACGGATAAACAAATAAGTTAGTCGGTTTGGAAAAAGCAACCAAAGACACGCACGATGTTTAAGCAGCGATTTGTCTGAAGAGCGCACGTTGGGGGGAGGACCAATCTACAGGAAGCGGGTCCGTTAGTGGTTGTAGTGATCTGCGAACCACTTAGTCGCGGCCGTAACAATATGTGAACACAGCGCATTGAACAAAGGTAGCATGGCCAGTGAAGGCCGGGGATGATCCCGCCAGAGGAATCCCCCAGACGGTCTGCTACCCCACCATTTAGATACCGTAAATCTGAATACAAACATGACAACTAATTTATCCAAGATTTGACACGTCAAGAACACGTAAACCACACAGGCACGCACGGACGCAAAAACACAGAACACTAAAAACGCGTGAGCAAACTGAATCAGGAATAGCAACAGTGTAAGAACAGCATAAGAAACCGCATGCCATCATGCCGTATTCTCGCACATCAGACAGCAGTTGTCTGGCATTGGTCCACGTTCGTATCGAAAAGGATCTTTCTGGCTCGAATTTCGACCAAGTGTTTAAACTTTGACGGAAAGACAAAACCTTTTAACCGATTGCATTTGAGAATGAAAATCCTCGTATCTATCGATCGATCGACTGCGATTCCCACACGCTAAAAATATACATATAATCTATTGCACTGTTCATGGACAACAACTGTGATACGCGATGGCAAATGTAGCCGAATGCTATGCACGTTATGAAAACTACATAATGTCGCCAAATTGTTCTCTACAGTTATACAGTTTTCAATCTAACGCGGCGCAAATTTTCCCGATTGTTTTTCGCAGTTTTCCCATCTCTTGGGTTACCTGGATGACATACGTCATACTCACACACGCTAATCTCAAGCGTGGTCTTTCTCACAGTCACATTTCAATCGCCAGTCATATTGGATGGCGCCATCTTGTGAATGACGCCGCTTTCCCTTCAGTATGTATAAGCTGTCAATCTTGAAACCGAAAAACAGCCTTAACTTTAGGAAACATCCTATGCGATGTCTCATCGGAGTGACCCCTTGTTTAGCTTTCTGAAAACCCGATACTATTCTTGGAATATAGTCAGGTTACGCTTGCCAGTCCCAAAATAATGCTGATGACACTGGTGGACAGGCTGTATCGGGAAATGACCTACACAGCAGACGCTCACGGCTACCGCTGGTGGTTGGGGCCTACTTTGGGCAGCTTAGAGAGCGAGCTCAAGTCCTGGAATGAACTTTGCAAAAGGCCAGGTACACACATTGAACAGCACATGATGAACGACAGCCTTCATTGGCTGCCCTATTTACTTCATTTGAATTTGTAAGCACATTATTCCACTACCATCCGTGTTACAGCACTAGTTGCCAACATTCTATGCTTGCTAAAATGCACGTATACTTTAAATTTTGTTGCGTGACACTACAGCTAAATGGGGATCTATGGCATAATGTAAGGATTTGTAGCACATCGACTCAGTGAAACAGTGCTGTAGGTTCTCTGATCATTTGTAGCTCGTTGCAGCGCAATGCATTCAAAAGATATGCGCAGTCACAGAACATCGAGGGACATCGTTTCTTGTTTTGTCATTCCAACCTTGAAAACCCGCACTTCTCTTTGATTGCCGCTGAGCACTGGTCGTCCCCGATTTGAATATGAATTCTGATCCTTGACGACTTTGCGAGGAATGGCCTCGCGCCACCTGGTAGCAATAAACCGTCCTCAATCTCAAGTGATGGACTTCAACACAATACCTTGACTGAAGTTGCAACAACTGGTACACTCTTCATACACAGTGGGTAGCCATTGATACACAGTGGGTAGCCAGCCTCATAAGTCCCTTAATGCCCGACCACTCAAGTGAGCTGCACGCAACGCAAGGTCTCGACAGGCCCTAGCATGAGGGAGAGAGCGCGGACCAATAGCTAGCATGTATGGAGCAAACGTATACGCAAAGCGGAGACGCACCTCTGTTTTCACACCCGTCTAGCACTTCAGAGAGTCAGCGCCTCCTCTAGCAAGCCTGACCCCGCCTCATCCTCCGGCGCAGCCTGTCAGTTGCGGGTGGCTCACCTTAGCAGGGTTCTAACCTTCCCGCTCCCAGTTGCACATATGTATCCGGTGTGTTATCACCGCCACGCCACAAAATGATCAGCTTAGTTCACTCATCAGCAGGATCCAACACTCTTTGGGCATTTTGAGGATAGTTTGAACAGCAAGCCAAGGCTCTGATGATATAACCGATGATACGCGAGCCATAGTCATCAGACAGGGGATTTTGTCCAGTGTATAGAGCGATGACTGAGCAGAGGGGAGGTCTGATGTTTGGCCGGTGTATAGAACGGGGAGCACTCGCACCAGCCTGCTCGCGGGCGTGGACTTCTCCGAATCCGGTGGCAGTGGCGGCGGAGGGGTCACGGCCAGAGTATTTGATCTCCTGGCCAGCGCGGCCCTTCGACTTCATCAGCGTGGTCATCCTCGGCAGAATGTGATGGAAGGCCCCCATGTTCATTGGCTCCTCCTGCACACGTGGCACAATCTTCCCAATGTCACTCGTCCCTTTGCACCAACACTATACCAGGTGGCGAGGTTGCTCTCACCCATGCCACGGAAGCACGGCGACTCAACATGTTTTCTTGCAGTGCACATGCAAGGCTATAGAGGGGTTTGCCTCCATCCTATGGTTCCTCATAGGCTCAGCCAGATGCAGCAACCACGACCACCTCTTGCGCCCCAGGCACTTCGCAACAGCTCTTTTCGTTGGAAGATGAACCATTGACCCGCCTGATGGCCCCTCTGCCGCCTCTCAATACGCTCTGCAGGCACCCTCCAGGCAAGGACTTCCCACGAAGCTGACATCCTCCGAGGTGTCGCTGGCCAACTGTGGCTGCCACGCGCTGCGCAAGGAAGGCCACTGCGCCGTGTATTCGTGGGCCACCATCGGGCGGAAGGGATGTGGGCAGCGCACGACAGGAAGGCAGGCGTGCGCACCTGGCACCACATGACTTCAGCATTCGGGTAGCGGTTGAGCTCGCGGCCAACGAGGTCATAGGGGAAAGGTGCGAGCTGCTCGATACGGCAGATGGCCACATCCTTGTTCAGGCCGAGCTTCTCGCGCTCCGCCGCCAGCTCGTAGTACACCTTCCCGGAGCAGAAGACCACGCGTTTGAAGTCCGGCTCGATGGGCATCGTCTTTGGGTCCTTCACCTTGGCGGAGGCGTCCATGATCAGGCGGCGGAAGCGGCAGCCCTGCAGGTCGTTGGTCTCCACGTCGTCGAACTCATCCAGCCTAGACTTGGCTGCCGGGTGCCGCAGCAAATTCTTGGGCGACATCACGATCAGCGGCTTACGGAACTCCCGGTGCACCTGCCGACGCAGCAGGTGGAAGTAGTTGGCGGGGGTGGTGCAGTTCACCACCTGCCAGTTGTGCGACTGGACCTGCATCCGGGTCTCCTTGTCCATGTCCGGGATCTCGAAGGGGTTGTCGTCGCACATCTGCAGGTACCGCTCCATGCGCGCAGAGCTGTGCTCCGGTCCCTGAGCACCCCACGCACCGCACCCGCGTCAGCACTGAGGCGCCCTGTCTCGGCGAGGGGGTTCCCCTGGGGGTGCTGCTGCCACAATCCATAGCCCAGGAGCCAAATAGTGCTGGCACTGTGCCCTTCTGTTGGCGCGGTAGTTGGGCGTCACTTGCGCCGTGCAGGAGACAAGGGGTGGGTAAACCTCAGATCTATATGATCCAAGGGACGAAAAGCGCTCCAGCTGTATGAGGGCGCTTGCAGAACTGGCTTCTGGGAGGTGCGCCTGTGGAGGGTGCGGAGCGGCGCCACTGGCAAAACTCGTGGGGGTCCAAGGAGACACAGGAGAGCTGGAGGGGTTGTCAGCAGGGCCCAGAGGAAGAAGCAGGGGGAGTTGCACCTGGCCGTCATAACCGTGGGGGAGGAGCATGACGAGGCCTGATTGTCTGAGCCACTTGGCCTCCCCAGAGGAGATGAACTGGTCGATGATCACCTGCGCGCTGTTGGCAAAGTCGCCGAACTGCGCCTCCCAGATCACCAGCGAGTTGGGGTGCTCCTGCTCCGCCCTCACCCGGCACACGCTCGGATCCTGGAACTACGCCTCGAAGCTCCGCGGCATCCGTCTGATTCGTGCAGCGGGTATGCTCCGCGGCATCCGTCTGATTCGTGCAGCGGGTATGCTCCGCGGCATCCGTCTGATTCGTGCAGCGGGTATGCTCCGCGGCATCCGTCTGATTCGTGCAGCGGGTGGCGTTCGCGGCATCCGTCTGATTCGCAGAAGGGTATGCTCCGCGGCACAACTGGCCTGACTGCAGCAGCGGGTATGTTCAAGCCAGGCATCCGTCTGATTCGTGCAGCGGGTATGCCCGCGGCATCCGGCCTGATCTGCAGCGGGTATGCTCCGCGGCATCCGCCTGATTCGTGCAGCTTCTCCGGGGGAGGGACCTGCCACATAGTTCAGCTTCCTCTGGGACTCCAAGCCATATGAGGCTTAGAAAGACCTCTAGGGAGGAATTCCGGCCATACAGCCATTCACCTGGGGGCTGGACTCTGCCAGGTGGTGGGAAGCGCAGATTCCTCTGGGGGGCAGGGCCCTACCATGGAGTAGCCAAGCTCAAACCCAAGAACACCAAACTCGGAGAGGGAGCTGTTGCTGACGCTGAACTCGGACTGCACAGGCAGATTCTTGAGCGACACGAAGCGTTCTCCAGTTTTCTGGTCATGCACCACGGCGTGGCGGTGACCGAAGGTACCGCGCTCCACGTCCTGCCCGCTCAGCCGCACATGGTTGCCCTCCGCCTGCGCCAGATGCACCCTGCCCAGTCAGGTGTAGGCGCCCGAGGCAATTGGGCACATCAGCAGACATAAGGAGACGGAAGGCCAGATGTGGTGTTGGCTGGCATCTCGCGCACGTCCTGCAGCAGTAGGTGCCCTGGATATGCCCTCGAGGTCCCATGCCTCCCCACACCTGCAGGGAGGACGCTCGTGGCTGCAGTAGCTCATGGTCTCGCTTCTCTCGCCACCCCTCTTCGCATCGCCATGCTGTCGCTTCTCGCGCCACCCCTCTTCGCATCGCCATGCTCTCGCTGCTCGCGCCAACCCTCTCCGCATCGCCATGCTCTCGCTGCTCGCGCCAACCCTCTCCGCATCGCCATGCTCTCGCTGCTCGCGCCAACCCTCTCCGCATCGCCATGCTCTCGCTGCTCGCGCCACCCCTCTTCGCATCGCCATGCTCTCGCTTCTCGCGCCACCCCTCTTCGCATCGCCATGCTCTCGCTTCTCGCGCCACCCCTCTTCGCATCGCCATGCTCTCGCTTCTCGCGCCACCCCTCTTCACATCGCCATGCTGTCGCTGCTCGCGCCACCCCTCTTCGCATCGCCATGCTGGAGTGCTTAGCAGCGACACAGGCACCATGGGTGGGCATATGCTTGTGCACTCGCAGAGCTCCTCGAACATGGGGCAGCGGTTGCAGGGCAGAGGTTGCAGGGTTTGACTGCCCATGCGTGGAGCGCGCACCACAGCATCGCCCCCCAGCATCCTGTCCCGAAGCAAGTGGAAGCAAGGCACCAGCGAGCGGGGGCGTGGGCGCACCATCAGGGTGCCGAAGGCCAGGGCCTCAGCGAAGGCCCAGTCGATGCCCTCCGCGCTCTCAATCATCTTCCGGCGCCCCTGTGTACCCAGCGCCCCATATGCCGCAAACCAGTCCCGTCATTGCAGCACAGCACTGCAACCACTATGACGATAATCCTACACTGATCACCGTGCATGTCCACCATATGGTGTTATTAAAATCTTAGTATATAGCTATCAATCCAATATGTTTTTATCATCATTAGCATGTTCCTTCATAAGCCGTTATAATGGTTTTCTATTGGTAGTCTTTACAATGATACATAGTAAATATGAGGCCTTATTCCCATCTGTCAAGAAAATCCAAATCTGACGTAAAATAGGAAAATGTTCATTTAACTTCAACATGCCGGCACTTTGCACACCTAAAAGTAAGGGCAGGGAACGTAGGTATCATTATCAACATGCCGGCACTTTGCACACCTAAAAGTAAGGGCAGGAACGTAGGTATCATTATCAACATCCCGGCACTTCGCATACCTAAAAGTAAAGGCAGGAACGTAGGTATAATCATCAACATGCCGGCACTTTGCACACCTAAAAGTAAGGGCAGGAACGTAGGTATCATTATCAACATGCCGTCACTTCGCATACCTAAAAGTAATGGCAGGAACGTAGGTATCATCATCAACATGGGTAAATTTTGACAGAAGCCCTTCATTAAGGAGAGCGTCGAGGAGAGGAGGATGTGATAATACAAACTTTAGGGCCCGATCATCAACTGCGCAAAACCATCTTACTATAGCATGGACATGGAGTTGAGGGACTGTGTCGCATGCAGCAGATGCGAGGCGTCACATGTAGCAGATGCGAGTGAGCTGAGGCGCTGCGTTGCATGTAGCAGATGCGAGTGAGCTGAGGCGCTGCGTTGCATGTAGCAGATGCGAGTGAGCTGAGGCGCTGCGTTGCATGTAGCAGATGCGAGTGCTCCTCTGGGAACACGCAGGCCAGTCGTGGACCCTGTGGCGCTGCAGGCCCATCGTGACGGCCACGTGAAAGTTAAGGTGGTGGGGAGTGCCGGGGCCTACCTCGTAGACGCGGCGCACTGCACGATGCATGTTGAAGTGCTCGGGCACCTCAGTGGCACCCATGCCAATCTTCTTCAGAAGATCCAAGTTCACACCTGCGCGCCGTTACCCCTCCCGTCGGTTACTCTGTTACCCCTCCCGTCGGTTACGTGAGGACGCAGGCCCGACCGAGAAGCTCCATCTCTCCTGCTACGATAGGGCCTTCAAGCTCAGCATGACCAGATATCTACAGCTCACAACAACTCCCTCGGCGCTGCCTCCAGATCACTGCCATCCTGTACCTGCATGCCGCTGAAGGAAGGAAATGACCAGCCGCCGAGGGAGGCTGAATATGGGTCCACTGTTCTTTAACCCCAATCCTGTATTGAGGAGAGCGGTGTAATTACACTCCTGTATTGAGGGCTGCATATACCCGGCGGCGCAGGAGCTCACCGGTGGGGCGGATCTGGGAGAGCTGCACGGGGGACTTGAAGCCGCTCCAGAAGCTGGTGAGCCACTCGCCCTTCTTTTGCTCGTAAGTCCGCCCCTCCTCAAACTTTGCTGCCAGCACGTCCTTCACACCTTGCTGCCACACGCCGTCCCGTCCCGCTCGTGACCGTGGGAGCACCACGTGGCGCGCCAGGCTATTGCGATGGTGGCCACAACTCTTGGCTCGGGAGCACTGCGCTAAACTGAGGGCCGGCTTCCCTGGCAGATGACGGGTGACACGTGACTCGGTGGATGACGTCAGGGAGTGAACTATCCAATCGTCGCTTCCACATTCTCAAACTGTTGAACGTGGCATCTGTCGTTGGCTCTTTTATACTGATTCTTCGAGCACTCCCATCTCTCGAAACATGAGGCGCCCACTCGTTGGAACCCCTGAGCTGTGGCACCTCGCATAATGAATCACGAGCCGTGGCTAACCATCCCACGGCCTGATGCTACACCTTGACGCACGGCTCAGATCTGCGGCACCTTGACGCACGGCTCAGATCTGCTGCACCTTGACGCACAGCTCAGATCTGCTGCACCTTGACGCACGACTCAGATCTGCGGCACCTAGATGCACGGCTCAGATCTGCGGCACCTAGACGCACGGCTCAGATCTGTGGCACCTTGACGCACCTGGATGCTCTTCACCTCGTCCGCGGAGACGGTGCCTTCGGTCACGAGCTTCTCTGCATACTGCTGGTGCGCAGACACGTGCTTGCGGATGGTCTGATACATCAACGGCTGCGTGAAGGAGGGCTCATCGATCTCGTTGTGCCCGAACTTGCGGTAGCATGTCAGGTCGATCACAACATCCGACTTCCAGGCTGCCCCCAAAACCTCCCCCCCCTCAGTACCCCCCAACACTCGCTTTCCTCTTGGCGAGAACAGTACCTTCCTCACCATGGGTGTGTGCCAAATGAGGCGGGAGCCGCCATAGAAACGCGCAGCAGTCAATAAACTGAAAGGGGGCCTGCAGTGGTGAAGAGCCTCAGGGATACTGGCCCTTGTATTTACAGCAGAGCCACGCTGAGGCTTTGCGCGGCGCCTTCCGGGGGGAGCGCTGGGTGCACGCCCGCGGCCCCCGGTGATGACCTCGCAGCCGAAGTGTCCAGCCTCCTCGTGGGCGTTGGGTGGGAAGGGAAGGAGGGCGCTGCAACCTTGTCGCCATTCCGCAGCCAGCTCACACACGTGCGCCACGGCCTCCACGTCATCGCCGTTCACATGGAAGATGGGGGCATTCAAGCCCTTGGCCACGTCGGTGCAGTAAGGCGATGAGCGGCTGGACTTGGGGTCGGTGGTGAACGCCACCTGCCGCCGACCCAGACAGTCTCGATCAGGGCCGGGGTTGTGGCAGCAACCACCGCAACCCGAATCCGCATCAAACCTGCGCAATGCAACTAGGGGTGCTACCGCTGGGAGGCTAGGGGCGCAGCCAATGCGAGGCTCAGGGTGCAAACGCTAGAGGTGAGTGTAGGAGCCCAGATTGTGTCAAAGCAGGCTGATATTCAGGATACAGGATGTTGCCCTCCTATTGTACATACAAGGCAGCAAACTCGGAACGTGCATCGTCAAAAACTGGTCACAGCGCACCGAGCAGACCTGGCCGCCTCTGTCTCCTCGGTGGCCACAGCATTGGGGGCCTCAGGAACTGGAGCGCACCTGATTGTTGACGACGATGTGCACAGTGCCGCCCACGGTGTAGTCCGAGAGCGCACTCATGTCCAGGGTTTCGTACACGATGCCTTGCCCAGAGAAGGCGCCGTCCCCGTGCAGGAGGATGGGCATCACCTTGGCGCGATCCACGTCGTTGATGTAGTGCTGCTTGGCGCGCACCTTGCCCAGCACCACGGTGTTCACAGCTTCCAAGTGGCTCGGGTTCGCCACCAGCGAGATGTGCATCATGCCCCCCCCATATGTTGGCCGGTCGTAGGATGTCCCCAGATGATACTTCACATCGCCTGCGCCTCCGCAACGGCCACATGCTGAAACACCCTGGAGCACGGGAAGGTCCATAGGGAGGGCAGGCGGAATATCCTCCCTTTCGAGAGGCCTCACAGCAGGGGCATCACACCAAACAGGTTTCAGATCAATGATTCAGGCGGAATATCCTCCCTTTCGAGAGGCCTCACAGCAGGGGCATCACACCAAACAGGTTTCAGGGCAATGGTTCAAGCGGAATGCGCATGAGTACCGGATCCAGTGTATCCCCCGTCCTTGTCAGGCTTGACGCCCCCCTGTGCAGCCCCCACCAGCACTCGTGCATGAGCCCCGGCAAATTGCCAACCACAGTGCCTCCCCTACCACCCTCGACTGGGCCACTCCACACCCCTCGACTGGGTCACTCCACACCCCTCCTCGACTGGGTCACTCCACACCCCTCCTCGACAGGGCCACTCCACACCCCTCCTCGACAGGGCCACTCCACACCCCTCCTCGACTGGGCCACTCCACCCCCTCCTCGACTGGGCCACCCACACCCCTCGACTGGGCCACTCCACACCCTCGACTGGGTCACTCCACACCCCTCGACTGGGGCACTCCACACCCTCGACTGGGTCACTCCACACCCTCCTCGACTGGGGCACTCCACACCCCTTCGACTGGGTCACTCCACACCCCTCCTCGACTGGGGCACTCCACATCAAGTTCACTCATCGAGCAACTGCACCTACTCCTCCCATCCAATGACATTGCCTATGACCCGCAAACCTCCTGCGCAGGTCTCCTCCTTAAGTGCACTCCCTTAGGTCCTCCTCCTCTCTAGCCGTCTACTTAGAATCCCTCTAGACCGCTGCTCAGGAGCTCCCCTCACCAAAGCCCTCTACACCGCTGCTCGGGTTGCCACCCAACTAAAGCGCTCCAGGCAGCAAGGGCGGCACAGTCTCTCCAAGTCTATGTCCTGGTTCTTCACGACTCCAAAGAAGGAAATTTCACGAGAAGCGCGCGTGGGTGCTCGTCAGGGGGGGGGAGACACACCTGGAACTCACTGAAGATCGCCGGGAGCGGCTTGCGCACCACATTGGCCAGCACATTCAGGCGGCCACGGTGGGGCATCCCGAGCGAAACGCTTTCCACGCCGAGCTCCGAGGCCCGGTCGATGAGTGCCTGCCGGGTCCCCCCACGCCACAAATGACTGGCGTCCAGGTGCAGCGCTCCCCGTGTGATCGGGACACCCAATACAAAGGGGGTTTATTGGAAGGTGAGGGACCCGCATTCTCCGGGAGCCGTGAAGACTGGGCGGAGGAAGACGTGCGGAAGGTCAACTGGTCATAGCAAGGGGGGAAAGTCCACACCGCCAATAAGTTTTCAGACTTTCGGGCAGGTAACTAGCAGGCGTCGCAACTCGGTTGCGACCGTCTGCCGTGCAGGGCCCGCCTTCGCCTGAGCACAACGACTCCGCGCAGTCGAGGGCGGACAAGAAAATGGAAGAACAGAGGGGAATGTACCTTCATGCCCTGGCGAGCCGTTCCGACGTCGTCCAACCAAGCCCCCAAAACAACACAGACAATTCACTATCTAATGTAAAGCGAAGGAACGAAAGCAGATAATGTGACCAACGGCATCATATGGCCGGCTTTCCGGTCAGAGGGGGTATCTGAACATCCGAGAAAGCATAGAAGCCATGACACAGGTCCACGGACCGAAGCAAGGGCATGCAAGTCTCTCTCTCGGAGAAAGGTTGTGCCATCAGGAGAGGCGAAGGAACGCGCTGAGGGCGTATTCCAATATATGAAGTCGGGAGCCCAAGAGGACTTTGAGAGGCTCGTGATAGAAAGCGGTGATCCTCTTACGCTGGATGACGCACCGGAATCAAGGTTTCTCCGCCTTCAAGTCCGAAGCGCTTTGCGGCGGTGTATTTCGTGGACAGAAAGTTTTCGAACATTTCGCTCCAGGCCAGGCGGTCCTGTTTCAATGATCGCCTCAGCTTCAAGTTCTTTCGGTGATTCGCTGAGAACAAGCGAGTGAAAACTCGGAAGGACGTAGCCGGCGACAGTCGGAGGACGTTCGGAGCAACAGGAAAAAGGATAAGGGCGTCCGACGAGGGCTTGTGGGGAAATGACAGTGTCGGCTACAATAACACTGTTGTGCGCGCAGCACAGAGGACCCCCAAAAAACTACCGTGTAAACGCAGTCACCCCGAACGCCCTAGCCGGATAAAATCGCTTTCTTCCCAAAGTGCCTGAAAATAATCATATTTGGTTGGTTCGAGGCGTTTGAGCTGCGCCACAGGAGAGAGTCTTATGTGAGGAACATTAGTTGACTCCAGCAATGACTCGAATTCGACGGCACGTACCAAGATTCGCAGCTTTCTCTGCTTTCCATAAGAGGGCGGCGTCGGCGCCTCGATACGCTCGCGGAGCCAGTTGCACTTGTCGCGGTCCCCAATGTGCATATACTCATAGCCGACCGTTCCACAGTACGTTTGCTTCAGCCGCCCCATGATATCCCGCAGTGTGCGTACAGGACGATCCTCGCTCAGGAAACCCTTCATCTTCCAAGTTCCAAGAAAGAATCTGTCAAATCGCAGAGAACAAGCACCTATCATACAACTGGCTCTATCGACCAACGGTCTTAAAAATTGCATAAGTGGAAATAGTCACGCACTCTCGATCAAGATCCGCCTCGGTAAAACCATACAGGGCCGGGTCGAGTTCAATGGGAGGTTCCCGCGGGTCCAAGCCGAGCGGGTCGAGATTTGCTGCAAGATGGCCTTGAACCTGTTGTAGAGCCAACACTCGCTTTAAACGTGGGACAAAGAGACGACGAAGCTTTTAATAACGCGAAATTATTAACTTGCAGCATGATTCTATCAAGATTGAACAACAACAAATTACCCAGGACGGACTCGACGGACTCACGGTGCGTGACAACGCCCGCAAGTCTTACCTGATATGCACGCAGCAGGAGCAGAAGTCGCATACTTTCTTGAATACCCTGCAAACGGAATATCACATCCCATCTTTCAATACGAACGAAAAAGACATCAGGACGGAATAAATTTCAAAGTGCTGTCCCGGCTCTAGCCCGATGTCAAGGAACTAACGAAGAGAATCGCCGCATAAGCTGCATATGTAAACAGGGTGGCATGCAACACCGTTCAAAGAAGGAGTGTGTGTATGCTGCATCTTGTACAGAGGCCTCGCGGAATACTCAGCACGAATGTATGTTGCAAGGTGGAGGAGTTCACGCATCCTCGAACGGACCTGACTGTTAGCCAGTCCCTCAATGGGTGCCACACTGCCCTCGCGACCCTGAAAGGCTTGGTATCCTTCGACGAGGGAAGCCGGACTTCTGCCACCAACTGAGCACGGGAAAATACAACCATCAGCAACAACATTTGTAAGACAACGTGTTTTTTTCGAAACGCGTAATTGTCAGAGTCGCACGCACCAAGCGCCTGCAAATACGCTGCCCACGACTTATCGACGCTTGATGGATCTTCGAGAAATTTCTTCTCAAGATCTTCCAAATATGCGGCGCTTGTTCCTTCCAAAAAGTTGTCGCTCATTTGCGACAACGGGGTGGGGGCCGGTGCTGGGGTCGATGACTTTGCGCCGTCTGTGACATGATAGTTTCTCAAACCAACAATGCTTTGAAGGGGTATACGGAAGTTCCTGCTGGCCGTACGTGCCAACAGAGGCCTGAGTGTTGATAAAACACTCATAGTGTTCCCGTGCTTAGTTTCGGTATTTTCTGTTTGCACGGAGTTCTCTTGCAAAATTTATGAAGAGCTGCAAGAAAGATGGGAAATGTGTGCCACAAGTGGAAATATCTTGATGAGGTCACGCACGAACTCGCGACGACGGATAGTCATACAGTAGAGCTCTACAGTAGTCTCTACGAAGTCACAGGATTTACCGATTAACTGACCAAAAGAAAGATATTTATGATTGTTGATTCCCGATTCACTCTCGACTCTCTCTGCTCGACTGTTGTCCACTCTCGTCTGACAGTTCAGTCGAGTGCCGACTGCTGGTCTGCTCTCGACTGCGACTCTCGTCTGCACTCTGACTCTCGCGACATTAGATTACAGTACTCTAATGTTTAACTATCATTGGTTAACTATGACTAACTTTGACTATCTGTCATATTTGATATTAAATTATGACAGGGGTGTCAGCGGGGGTCTGTAAGGGCCGCCAGGGGGTCCAAAAATAAGTTTTGGCCGTTTTAATCGGCCGTGGAGGCCCCCCTATCGTGACCCCCCTAATTTTTGTGTGCATTCAGGGTTTAGGGTTTAGGTTTGGCAGAATTATGTCAGAATTATGTCAGAATTACGTCAGAATGTGTCATAGTGGCGGCTACGCCGCCGCCGGTGCCGGTGACTGTGGAATTTGAATATGTCTTATGTGTTAAATATGGGCGTGCTATAAGAAACGGCGCGGCCTTAAATTACTATATTTATATATTTTTTTTTCATTTAATAAAATTTAAAAAAGGGAGGTGGGAGGTGGGAGGTTGCCGTTTTCAGAAAGTATTTTAGAAATTAAATAAACAATTTGATATATTTCATTGTCATTTGAAAAAACTTTCAAAAAAGTAGCACCGCCCACCCCAACCTCCCTTTTTTCAAAAATAGATTTAATGAAAATGAAAAAATAAATTCAATAAAAATGCACTTTAAGACAACGACTTATATGAGTATAACTTGAAGCAAATCAAGTATGGAATCCGAGCGAGACATAAATATGCAAAACAATTGTATGTTTTGGCGAAGAGGCATTTTGGGCTTAAAAGGAGGTGTAAAACCACCAAACGAAGTAATAGAGTATTTAAATAAAGAAATTCCCGGATTGGCAAGAATACGATTGTGGTTTTGGAAATAAAAACCGCGGAAGAGTGTGTGCCCGCGATGAATGCAGCGATGTCGATGTTAGAGTTAAATGTTGTGCAAAGTGCAAAAAAATATATTATTGTTCGAGAGAGTGTCAAAAAATGGATTATAAAAGACACAAGTTAGAGTGTAACTAAATAAAATGGAACAAAAAAACTTAATCGGTGTGCGGAACGGCGCAGTCTATTAATATATCTATTATATATCTATCATTTTTCAACAAAAGAATAATGAAATAGAAAAAGGGAAGTGGGAGGTGGAGGTTGGGTAATTTCAAAAAGTATTTTAGAATTCACATAAATATATCATTTCATTTTATTGTCATTTAAAAAACTTTTCCAAAAAGTAGCACCGCCCACCGCCCAACCTCCCTTTTTATGAAAAATGGGATAGTAAGAAGATGTAAGTAAATGATAAGTAAATCACACACTAATGATTTGTTTTGACCACGCAACATATTCACCACAAGAAATGGGTATCAAATTTTGGGTTTTACTTATCCTATCACAACAAACAATATATCGTTGTGTTCGTCTATGAAATACCTATATGTATGCAAAGTTTCAGCCGGAAAGACCTCTTGACTCAAAAGTTATTCACATATCAAGAAACCCTATTATTTTCGGTGTGTATATCACCACAAGAAATGGGTATCAGATTTTGGGTTTTACTTATCCTATCACGACAAACAATATATCGCTGTGTTCGTCTATGAAATACCTATATGTATGCAAAGTTTCAGCCGGAAAGACCTCGTGACTCAAAAGTTATTCACATATCAAGAAACCCTATTATTTTCGGTGTGTATATCACCACAAGAAATGAGTATCAGATTTTGGGTTTTATTTATCCTATCACAACAAACAATATATCGTTGTGTTCGTCTATGAAATATCTATTTGTGGTTTTTTTTTCATTGAAAACGGCCAAGTATTTCGAAAGTTATTCACGTATCAAGAACCCCTCTTATTTTCGGTTATCTCCATACGCAATAGAAAATGATACCAGTTTTGACGTTATATTGCTTCAATCCCGACAAACAACATATCACTGTGTTCGTCTACGAAAGACCTATTTGGAACACCAAACTTTATTTGAATTGGTTAAGTATTTAAAAAGTTAATCACGTATCAAGAAACCCTATTATTTTCGGTTATTTCAATACGCAATAGAAAATGATATCAATTTTGACGTTATATTGCTTCAATCCCGACAAAAAACATATCTCTATGTTCGTCTATGAAAGACCTATTTGCAACACCAAACTTTATTTGAATTAAAGAAGTATGTAAAAAGTTATTCACGTATCAAGAAACCCTATTATTTTCGGTTATTTCAATACGCAATAGAAAATGATATCAGTTTTTGGGGTTTTACTTATCCTATCACAACAAACAATATATCATTGTTTTCGTCTATGAAATACCTATATGTATGCAAAGTTTGAGCCGGAAAGACCTAGTGACTCAATAGTTCTTCACATATCAATAAACCCTATCATTTTGGGTGTTTATTAGGTGTCAAAGTGGTGATGTCAGGGATATGACCGATGACATATGTATCATACATGTCATACGTGTCATACGTGTCATGCATGTCATACATGTCATACCATGTCATGTCATTTATTATATCATTTATTTGATTTCTAAAATACTTTTTAAAAAAAGCCAACCTCCCCCCTTTTTTCAAAAAATGATTTTCTAGTTTTTAATTTGATTTAATTCGTTTATTTTTATTTAATTGCGCTTGATTTTTTTCTAAGGCGGTTTTTCGTTCGGCCTCGGTGTATTCTTTGCTATTCAAGTATTGAGTATATGCCGTATTTGGTTCGTGAGCAGCTATTTCCGAAAGCCGAATCATATCGACTTGGAAAATTTTGGAATAAATGTTTTCCGTCATTTTCCTAAACGTTTGATTACCGACACCGATAATTGAATTCATTTTTTTGCCCAACGATGTAGATGTGAATGGTCTTGGGGGCTTTGCATTATTTTCTATATGAATCCAATGTTGATGAATACTCAACGACCAGCCTCCACAATGATTGAACCTCGTGTCGCTCGGTAAGTAGGTATGCCGAGAGAAGCTCACGTGGTTCATATCCCGATGGCGTAGTTTATAAGTCATATCTTATTACAAATAAGACGCCAATAAACGCGCAATCGGTAGTTTTCTGTAGACCGTTATATCATCCTCAAATTAAGAATTTGCAACATCCTATACAATCTAGTTTAGGTGGTATCACAATATAAGAAATGACAAGGAAAATTCATTTGTTTTATTTTCTTTTGATTACTATATAGAATGCCCAAGAAAGGTGAACCATTATCCGATGAGCATAAGGAAATTTTGGCAAAGGCCCGTGAGAAAGCGTTAGCCATTAGACGGGAGAAGAGTAAACAAAACTGCTGGAACAGTCACACCGCTTGCTTTGTGACTCTTCCTATAGTAGTGTGTATGACTGTCACCCGAACCCGAACCCTAACTGTTTATGCCCGTTATATCGGGTTAACTTATCAACTTTAATACATTCTGAGAAAACTTATCACGGAGTGAATATATCCCGAGTCCTAGGGGTATATCCAACAGGTTTGGCCCCACGCACTCTTTATTTAGACACTGCGGATTTTAGCCATGTATGTCTGGCTAAACAGCGACGCTTGAGATGGAGTGAGGGGCTCCACTAGAGGCGCGGCGGAGCGGTATGGCCTAGCTGATGCCTGGTTGATTGGATTTACGGGAAGCTTGTGCACGAGGCGGACTCATTTTCCTCGCTTCGCGTTGGTTGACGTTGGAAATTTTGGTCGGATCCGACACCACTTTCCTTGGCCGCGTCACTCTGCATCCACATGCACGTGGGGAGATCTTTACGCCGCAGCTTTCCCTTGTTTTCCTCGACAACCGCATTACGACTTTTGGCCGCCGCTCCTTCCGCACCTCGTCCCATTTTCCCTCGGCGGGAAGCGGCATCCGGCGGGCTCCACGGCGGCTTACTGCCAGCCGGTGGAGGATTGCACGACAAAGGTGCTGCACACCCTCGCCTTGTGCCGGGTGTACCAGGCAGCTGCGGACAGCGGTAAGGATGCATTCGCGGCGGCGGTGGAGCAGCACGATGCGCCCGCTGTGGTGAAAGCGGGCGCGGCATCCGGCGGTGTTGACGTCTCCACCTACGGCTTCGCCGTCATGGAGTACGACGACTCCGAGAACGACGAGCTGGACGTCCACGAGGAGCTGCGACAACTACGCTCCCACATCGGTAAGGCGGTTACCTTCGGCCAAGCCTCCGTCCCGCCCGCATCTTCACTTTCGTTTGCGGGCGTCTCTACGGAGCCGCATCAGCAGCAGGTGGTGCCACGGCATGGTGGTGCAGCTGCGACTGACAGCGGCGTTCCGGCTGGGCTCATCGCGCGCGTCTCGGTGCCGACGGAAGAATTTCCGGGCGGTGTCGATCTGGTGCCCATGCGGCACGCCGTGCCGCGCACCGTGCCTTCTGTTACGGATCGAAAGATGACAGACGCCCGCAGTCGCGATCTTGGTACGTCATCGTCGATGTCACGATTCATCTTCGATCTGTCATTATATCAGAAACTGTACGAGTACCACGGAAATGCGCGAAGATATCATCAATAGCTTCGCGCAGCTCAGTTGGTTAGAGCGTCGCACTAGAGAAGCGAACGTCACGCGGGTTCAAATCCCGTCGTGGAGCATTTTCGCCCCACGACGATATTTGATTTGACCCGGCTCGTACAGTGTAGATACCCGCACCGATTTCAAACCCTAACATTGGTATCGAAGCCCGAGTCCCGTCGCGGACGCATTTTCGCCGCGATGGATTACGCTCGACCCATCTCAAACAGTGAAAAATCCCATCACTATTTATAGACCCTAAGATTGGTATACTCGGCTCGTACAGCGAAAATCCCCGCACCGATTTCAAACGGCGAATGCGATGGCATCGAATCGTCAGGTGATGATTGTTTCTCAGAGGGGAGATATGTCACGGATCGAAAGACGACAGAAGCCCGCAGTCGCGATGTTGGTACGCCATCGTCGATGTCACGATTCATCTTCGATCTGTAATCGTCTGAGCTGTACGAGTACCACTGAAATGCGCGAAGATATCATCAATAGCTTCGCGTAGCTCAGTTGGTTAGAGCGTCGCACTAGAGAAGCGAACGTCACGGGTTCAAATCCCGCGTCCTGGAGCATTTTCGCCCCACGACGATATATGAGTTGACCCGGCTCGTACATTGAAAATCCGCGCACCGATTTCAAACCCTAACACCTTCGGTGACCCTCGGCGCGCCCATCTCCGCCGTCAATTTCTCACTTGTCGCGGCGGAGATATCATTCGTAGAGCTCGAAAAGGAATCCGAACCTTCGCAAATCGACATTCTCCTCATGGCATCGGAGGACGAGGAGGAGGAGGAGGAGTTCCCCCCTTCAGTTTACGATGAATCATTAGTGGGAGCATCTGGTGGTGCTTTGGCGGACCGCTCTCAGCAGGTGGTAGGATGCGGTACTCCACCCCTTGGCCTTCGGCCTTATCTGATTCTGCTTGCTTGCTTTCTGAGTTTGCTGAGCTTCGGCTTTGCCGGAGCGGCTGGCCTGAGTGACGGTTCTGGCGGTAGCATGCCCCCCTGGTGACTTGCAGCCGGCAGCGGTCCCTCCGACTGAGTACTGGCGGCCGGAGGGTATTTACTGGAGCCAACACACTTCGTGGCATGCCATGTGGTATCCTGGGCCGTCCCACCCACAAGTGGTGGTGCCGGGATGGGATTGGGGAGCGCCCCCTCCCGACGATGACAGCGGTGTTCCCCCTTCACCCGACTATGACCCGGAGGAGCATCACCCGCTCCCTCTTCACCCGGAGGAGCAGCCAACACTGAACGGAGACCACAATACCGGCCGCCGTGGAATTGTCTACATCGGCGACTACTGGCCGACTGGCATGGACGTCGTCTTCCCGTGACATCGGGGTGGCAACGACAACATCGCTGACATCCTTACTCAACCTCTTCCTCCACAAGCATCTTTCTACGACAACCCCTCCTTTTACGGCATCGAGCTGCACTCGGAGGGCTCTGACTCTGACTCCGCGGCTCTGGCTCTGGCATGGACGAGGTGGACTGGCAGCTGTTTCTGGATGTGTGCCAGTCTGGTGGTGAGTGGTGCACGGTAGTCCTTTGATTTCTACACCTTCTTCAATTTACTTTCGATCTTCAATTTGGCTTTCAATTTGGTTTGGTTTAAGCATCTTATCCGGTATTAGCAGTTTGCACAACCTGTTTGGCTGCAGCTGTTTGCTTCAGCTTTGTCACATGATCAGAATTGCACAGTAGGAATGCACTGGCCAAGTGCCACTAACTTGCCCTGCTGAACTTACTATATTACTGCTAGATCCGGGTGTTTAGGTAGCCAGGCAGCCCTGACAGGCAGGCTCCTGACCCCCCTGACTCAAATCCGTCCAGAGGTAGTGACAGTAGCCGTACAATAGTAGCCGTACAATAGGACTGACTGTAGCCGTAGCCGTACACTACAGTGTAGTCTGACCGACCGACCGACCGAGGTTTTAGGTTTATATTTATCTTAACTTAACACAACTTATCAAGTTATCGTTTCCGAAACCGGCGTTCAAAGTTATTCCGAGTATTCACTTCCGAGATATACCGATAGTATATCGCTACTGGGACCTATCAGTGCCTACTGCTACTTACATGCGCATACTGACATTTACTGGTATTTACGGGGACCTACAGGTGCCTACCGCTACCTACACGCACCTATTGGTATTTATTGGTATTTATTGGTATTTACCGGGACCTGCAGCCGCCTATAGGTGCTAACAAGCGCATACTGGCATTTACAAGAACCTACCGGGACCTACAGGTGCCTACCGCTACCTACTGGTATTTACCGGGACCTACATGCGCCTATAGGTGCTTACAGGCGCATACAGGTATTTACAGGGACCTACCGGAACTTACAGGATGCTACAGGCGCTTACCGGGAGGTACCGGGAGTACTGGCACGTACAGGCGGGGACAGGTTGCTACTAGTGCCTACAGGATGATATAGGCGTTTGCAGGGGAATGCCGGTGGCCACAGGCAACTATTGGAAACTGCCGGCGCTTACCGGGAGATACAGGTTATTACGTGCACCTACCGGGAGTATTGGCATCTACCGGGCAATACCGGTACCTACTGGCACATACTGGTGGGTATCGGCAATACAGGGACATACTGGAAGGTATCGGGATACCGTTTAGTACAGGCGAGTACAAGCACTTACCGTGACTATATGGATATACAGATGACTTCTTGAAGTTACAGGGGTTTACCGTCACCTACAAGAGCTTACCGTTAATTACATGACCTTGTAGGGAGTACAGGGCGTTACAGGGAGTACAGGCTAGCCTTTATATGTAATAGGGGAGAGTGTAATAGTGAGCATACGGTACGCCACAATTTTTGGAAAAAATATCCCCAGATTTTGGGTATCCCTTTATCCACCACCACCCTAATCGACGTGAGATATGTCAGGCGGGATCAACAGGAATTTTCACATGTATCCAAGCAACCCCATCAAAGAAACCAAGTCAAACACATTTCAACCTATTACATTTCCTCTTATTCTCACAAGGGACATACCATGCATGCCATGCTGATATTCTTCAAGATTTCGGCCATTTCTATCAGGTTGGTACAAATTGTGTGTGAAAGTGTTTCCCCACAAGCTGATTTTCATTTTGAATGTGTGGCATTCAGAAGACCAAAATCAAGACCAAATTCAAATTAAAAAACTGATGACAACATTGTATTCATATTTTTACCAATACGCAAACACATCAGCTGCTCCCAGCATGCACAATACACTTCTGTACAGCCACTCCGGATGTGACATGCTCTCATCACAATCTGCAAGAAATTATACAGGCTGGCTGGGTAACAGCATGTCTCTAGAAGCAGCCTCCTTAACATGCGAGGCTGGAGAACGCATCCCAACATTCACCCATTCATTGAAGCATGCCCGCCGTGCACTTCTGACCGCACCAGCATGCTCACTGGCAGAGCGCTGCAGTCAAAAATATATTGCACACAGGTAGCCAAGTGGCATCCCCGCAGCAGAGGCACCTGATCCGGGTGCCCAGTCAGCTCACTGGCCAAGCTCAGAAGACAGCAGCCGCAGCTGCTTCGGTCTGCCGCCCGAAAGGAAATGCAAGTGAAGCACCTCCTCGTCGTCCAGCACCTCCGGATTCACAGATGCAAATCTGCAAAAAGTAACGGTCATCTATTAAGTTACGATTTCAAGTAACCTACACCAGGGACAGGGCAAGGAGAGTATCCACGTCCAGAATGAGTCAGGTCTGTTTATACTGTACACCAAAAACGTACAGAAATTCACTTGCCATTGGATCATTTGAAGCACTAATCCAAACAGTTTCGAACACTTCGGCGGAGAAAGTCAGAAGTGCACACGCGGCAGCAGTCATGCGATGGGCGCACACGCGGCAGCAGTCACGTGATGGGCGCACACACGGCAGCAGTCATGCGATGGGCGCACACGCGGCAGCAGTCATGCGGGCGCACACGCGGCAGCAGTCATGTGATGGGCGCACACGCGGCAGCAGTCATGTGATGGGCGCACACGCGGCAGCAGTCATGTGATGGGCACACACGCGGGAGCAGTCATGTGATGGGCGCACACGCGGCAGCAGTCATGCGATGAGTGTGACAGTGACTGGGATCCTTCCACCTGAGGGGCACAACAGCCAGGGCTGCAAGCGTTTGAAGATGCCTACATGGTGTGCTTGCGGGCGGTGCAGGCACTACGAGGGCTCACCTGATGTGGGCAAGGTACTTGTCCGCCTCGTCGTAGTTGAAGGTGCGCACGCGGCGGCGGGCGTCCTGCGGTACATTCAGCAGCGGGATCTTCTCCGGCACCTGCAGCTCCGCCCCAGCACCGAATATATCAAAGGGAACACGCCTTCTTAGCTGGACCCCCTGCTGCTGCTCTCGTAGTGCCCAAGAGCTAGCCCAAGCCAAAACCATGAATGGGCACACAAGGCGCCTAACACCAGTCTAATCCTAAGGCACTTTGCAAACTGCGGAAGAGCGCACAGCACAAGCGCCTCTGCTTCGCCGGTGCCGTGCATGTGTGCCGAGTGAAACAGTATAACATCTGGGGAGGCGTGCGCGAACCAGCGGCGGTGTTCGGGGTATACACTGGTACTAAGTAACGCAGCAACGTTGAGCGGGCGAGATTCTAAAATGCTGACGTGGAAAAAGGCGAGGGATGTACCCGCGCTGACATGGATGTGGCGGCAACACGAGTGCCATTTGCCATCCCGGAGCTCATATCCCGCAGCTTGGCCACCAGCCGGAGCTCAGCCGCTGGGATCTGACGGCGGTGATTCTCCATCGGCTGCAATTGCACCCCTCGAGCCGGTAAGGCACCAGCTGCCACCTCCTCCCCAAATCACCGACGTCCTGCTCCCTCGTTCCCTTCTCCATAGACACTCCTCTCACGCTCCTCCCTCTTCTGCGCAGCGCAACGCGGAGCCGGCGCCCCGTCACACGCATACCTCACGGCTACCCAGTCAAGGCAGACGGGGCCCAGTATAAATCTTGTGATCCTGGCAGTACCTGATAGTGAAAGGTACCTCTGGTCGTTGGTAGTAAGTTGAAACCCCAGTTCACGCGGCGGCTCAGCTACTCACAGCTATCTTTCACGCCCTCGGGTGAGGGGACAAGGAGGTACAGGCGCGATGCCCGGGCAGGCGCTACCTCGTAGAATTCAGAGCCCCCAAACAAGGAGTTGTAGCTGTCCATGCATATCAGGGTTGGCACCTGCGTCCCCACCCACCACATGAAGCGGCATGCCAATCACCTCACCCCTGTGCTAAGCAACGCGTGCCACTGTGAAACGCCTTGGCCTGCATCCCTGGCCGGCTGGGAAGGTCCCGGGCTAAAATGGCATCGCCAGCGCCGCTGCCTGCACCTCTCAGGTCACGGTACACTGTTTGTGCCAATGGAATCGTGCGCTTGGGGGGACCCGGGGCTTCAGCGCCACCGCGCCACCGCGGTCTGCACAACCTCTGCACCCCCCCAACTTGACCCATCGAGCGCCTCCGCCCCTCAGGAGCGTCACCGGGGCGCCCTTCGTGGTCTTTCCACAATTTGAGCTCAAGCTTGTGCCTCAGCTCAGCTATGGCTACTACCGAAGCTAGGCATCCGCAATCAAAGCTTGAGGGCCTACCTTGGTGACCTTCTCCACTTCCTCAATCACGCTGTGCAGGCACGCAATCCCCCACCCCCTCGTCAGCTGCACTCCACAACCCCTCAAAGGCAACATTTTGCACTTAATGAGAGAGAGAAAATAACAAATTCCATAGACACCCTGCCGAGTGTTCTCGGGCGAGCGGGGCAGGGTCTCTTCACGACCACTTGGTGCCACTGCGAACAGCGACTACTGAGAAACACTGAGCCTCGCCCTAGATTCCTGGACCTAGGCTAGTCCTAGAGGGAGGCAACCGTGCAGTGCAATGGCATCCTTCACTGCTGGGGGTGTACTCAGGGGAAAGCCCCTTTGCGTTAGAAGGAGCACACTCACTTGAGGCAAGCATCCACTACTTGGTCCGCAGGCGGGGGCTTGGTCTGGCCGGGAGCTGCCAGCTGCAGGGCATCCTCGACCAACGCGCCGAGGGTGGAGGCACCGCCAGAGGACTCCAGCTCATCCTGTATCGCCAAAATCACCCCAATATATTCAGTGGCTGAATCATCGTACGCGGACCGACAACTGCGCAAGCAAAATGAAACAGAGAGAGAGCAAGATTCGAACCCGTGAAATGCGAGCACCCTCAGCAGATAGGGCGCTCCACAGATGCCGCGCGGCGAGCCCCCTCAGCAGATAGGGCGCTCCACAGATGCCGCGCGGCGAGCACCCTCAGCAGATAGGGCGCTCCACAGATGCCGCGCGGCGAGCACCCTCAGCAGATAGGGCGCTCCACAGATGCCGCGCGGCGAGCACCCTCAGCAGATAGGGCGCTCCACAGATGCCGCGCGGCGAGCACCCTCAGCAGATAGGGCGCTCCACAGATGCCGCGCGGCGAGCACCCTCAGCAGATAGGGCGCTCCACAGATGCCGCGCGGCGAGCACCCTCAGCAGATAGGGCGCTCCACAGATGCCGCGCGGCGAGCACCCTCAGCAGATAGGGCGCTCCACAGATGCCGCGCGGCGAGCACCCTCAGCAGATAGGGCGCTCCACAGATGCCGGGCGGCGAGCACCCTCAGCAGATAGGGCGCTCCACAGATGCCGCGCGGCGAGCACCCTCAGCAGATAGGGCGCTCCACAGATGCCGCGCGGCAGACCTCAGCAGATAGGGCGCTCCACAGATGCCGCGCGGCGAGCACCCTCAGCAGATAGGGCACTCCAAGGCAGACGCAACCCTTGCAGTATTGTTAGCAAGCAGTTCACTTGTCAGGCAAAGCACCTTCACACAGTAGTTGTTCGAGCGCCCTTATACGAGTAGCTTTCTCAACGAGCCAATGCATTAGAGGCAGTGCAGCTATGACTATCAATGTACGAATCTTATTTGGCTTGACCAGTTCCGCTAAGGTACAAGTTGTTCGGTCGCTCACCAGGAGCTCCCCGTGCGCCTTTTGGAAATCCTGCAATAGGTCATACACCGTGTCGGGCGTGTCCCACATCCCTGTGTCGGGCGTGTCCCACATCGCGCAGCATATGCCAAAGCCTCAGCCTACCTATCCATCTCACCTTCTAGAAGTCCAAGAAACAGATTAAGACAGGCACGACTTCAATATGGAGCTCCAGGTTAAGTTTTAACTGTGCTCTTTTTTATCGCAAGACATGAAATCTGCGGGCAACCTGGAATTCAGAGCCCTAGGATGTGCTTCTTGCATAGAGCGTTCAGCATACGATCGTGTTGTATTTGCAGTAAATAAAGCGGAAAGGATGCCACTAACTCACCCTTCTGTGTAAAAAAATATGCTTCAGGTGTGCAGTATCCCGACACAGCTGCAACGCTGCGGAGACCGCTACTGTTTCACGACGGGACAATCTGGAATTGGCGCCATGCACAGGTAAGCTGAAAGCCTGGCACACCTGTTGCCTCATTCTTAACGAAGGAGCTGTTACTCAAAAGATGCGGTGCGTTCGGCAAATACATCACCTGCACAAAACAACACGGGATATACCTCGTTTGCCCTTGCAACTACATCGGGAGGGGGAAGTATCCGATCCCCGTAGGTTTACCATGGCGGGGCACCGAAAGATACCCTGAAAACATACTTGTACCCGTGTTGCACTACGCATACGAGGTTTCCACGAATCGGAAGCAAGGACGAGTGATCCGCAAAAAGTGACTACATACGGAGGGCTGGAGCCCTCCTCCTCCAACACTTCCGTGTCAACACCCTTGGAGGTGGAACTGACGTGATTCCTAAGTCCACAAGTCGACGATACATGCAACACGGGCTAAGACCGGGCGAGAAGGGCTGGAGGGAGTTGCAGGAGCCCGGAAAGTCTGCAAAGTAGGTGGGCGCGATTCAACTGACCTAACTGCTATCATCAAGTGCTAACAAGAGAGTCATGAAAATTCTGTTTTTTCCACGAGGAACATCCCGCAGGCTTCAATCGAATCGTTGCCTTGTAACATGAGGCCCTCCACAATATCTCGGGATGAGAGGACAGCTGCTGATTGGGCGGGCAGCTCAAGCAGCTCACGAAACGTTTGAGCTCACGACCGAACGGCATATGAAGCTGTGCAATGAGTCCCAAGTTTTTGAGGATCTTGATCGACTCGTCAGCAGTTCCGAAAGTGATGGTTGGATCCCAGAGAATCAGGAGGAGGCGCAAGAAAAAGGAGGCTCCCTCTACAGCTCACATGCGGGGTGGAGCAGAAGGCCTTTCCTTCGCTGGAAGGAGAAAAGCACACACAAAGGGGTAACAAAACACGGGCGGGGAGCGTGTACCAGCCAGCCAGAAGCGCGTGCCCAGTGCACGACTTGCGACAACAGGATACTCTTCCCAGCTCCAAGAGGACCTGTATCATAAAAACAAGGATCGACTGACTTGTGCAACAGCTCCAGAGTGCGAAGTGGGTGGGGCACAGTTGGCTCTGAGCGCTTCGCACAGTCACGCTCTGCCGACAAAGTGCGGCGCTCGGAGGAACAGAAAAGCAGCGGAGAGTGCCGGCGGAGATAAAACCGCAAGTATCACAGGCTAAGCGAATGTTAGACATGAGGACAAACAACCACTTTGATGTCTACTTGTCGGGTAGCCCCAGTGGTATAAACTAGGATTGAACATGACTTGTCAACCTCAACATATGGCACTAATTTAGTGCTTTCGTGCTTCGTGATATGGTCCAGGGACTCGCCACCAGAGTGGAAGGCGACTTGTCAAACCCTCAACAAAGCTGAGCGCTGAAGTGCAGTGGGGATACAAAGCTCACCTTGAAGTAAGATAGGCTTCTTCGCAGGTTTTCCTTCCGGCACCAAATCCAGCTGTATCAACCGCAGGAAGTTCTCTGCCCGGCCATGACAACTTGGGTCAGAAACAGTGCGATGCGTAGGATCGCGATATTCGCTGAGAGAGTGTAAGCTCTTCACTCCATCCTATCACAGATGTTCTCACAGAAACATGAAATAGTGAGCTCGGAGGGTGTGGGGACGTGAAGGACAGCACACTTGGCATAAGTAGGCGACGAACCTCTGAGGAGGAGTCGACGCACTTCAGTAGCCTCGAACTCCGCTCGAAGACCGCCGCAGCTGTTGCAATGAACGACCTTAGATACCAGTGGAGAGGGTGAAGGAGGTGCACGGTAGGACATGCAAGTACAGCTTGGGCTCTGCGAGTACAGCTTGGGGGGAAAAAAGGGACGTACCCCTCGGGGATGTATTGGCGCTCCGTCACTCCACTGACGTTATAGAGTTTCCCGACATCCTTGACATCTAACTTCGTGATATCATCGGTACTGCACCGGAAACTTGGAGGGACGTATGACTCAAGGTCTTCCTCCTGAAGATTTTCGAGAGCAAGGATATCTTCCTCAGTTTCTTCAGTATCTTCAAACATCCAATCCTCGTCAACTTCCTCGTCAACTTCCTCGTCAGACTCGTCAGACTCGCTGTCCTCGTTTTCCTCGTCAGACTCGCTGTCCTCGTTTTCCTCGTCAGACTCGCTGTCCTCGTTTTCCTCGTCATCACTTTCTAATAAAGGAGCTGCAAAAACCTCACGCTTGAGGTATTCGATGATCTGTTCCCGATCTTCTATTTGTTCACCACTTGCGAGCTCAATACCTGTGATGTCGTCCAACTTGATCCGGATCGATCCAAAATTATGTTCAGGATCCACTACAACATTATCCGTTTCTTCAGAAAACTCTTCCAGCCGTTCTGCAGGAAGATGTATCAAGACACCCTTATCATCCATTTCTGCAATGTTAGTTTTGGCTCCATGGTCGTAGGAGTGAACATAAAGGTTCTCCTCTCCGGGAAACGGATCGTCTGGCGTAAGGATCTCGTAGACGTCACCCTCGCTATCCGAGAACAATCTCCAACTCCCACGGTCATACATCTCATCTCCAGGAGCCGAGTTTTGTTTGAAGGCCTCCTTGTCCTCCTCGTTTTCCGGAATCCATATAATTTTCTGCTCAGAAACCCGAACGCACAGCTTAGGCGAAGAGAAGTGGCAATCAGAATGCTATCCAGGACTGCTGCAAAGACCCGTGACTTCAACTGCAGAAGAAAGGCTTCCACAAAATATCTCGGAGATAGCGATAGGACCAACCTCGGCTGGGTCCCGGCCCTCTTTCATAATCCCAGCCGCTGGAGGACTGCTCTCCCCGTCTTTCGGACTAGAGTCGTCGTTCACGCCACCGCGATCGTCACTTAATGCACGGGAGAGGATCAGGCTCATCGAATTCCTTCGGTAACCTGGAGCAACTGCCTGGTAACTGAAAAGAATGCTGGGTAAAACCATAGCAACGCGCAAACCTTGAAAAGCTTTCGTTTTATAAACAAAACAAGAGATCTCTACACCCATAACGTGTGCGGGAGACGAGTAGGTGCACACAGAACATGTGGCGAGAGTCTTGTAACGTGGGGTGGGGACGGTTGCCACGCAAAGAAGGGGAAACTGCATGACTGTTCCTGGATGTGAAAACACACAATACTAACACAATTCTGTCGTTAAAAAATCATCCAGCCATTATAATGGCTTAAATTTGACCGAGTTGAAATTTGACCCCACTGAGAGCTAAAAAGATGCGTTGGCAATACCTTGTTGCTGAGGGCACTGAGTGGACGAGAACAGCTCACCACTGGTTCCACTCACTCCACCCAAGTTCCTGGTCAAAAAACCATCGTGTACTGAGAAAGAAAAATTGCAACTTTGTAAAACCGCCGTGGATATAGGATCGGATAAAATAAAAGCAGAATAGCACACCGTGCCAAACGGTTTTGATTTAATTCACTCGGCATTCGCTCCGATCGGTTTTCGCGGGTGAACAACATGCTGTCCATTTGAATGGCGGGAAAGATTACCTGACAGCAGTTTGCTGAATAAACTGCTCTCTGAGCGATTCGACGCAACGATCGAACTTCGGAGGTCTTAGGAAACTGAAGCGCCGAAGGGCAAACATGGCTACGACAAGCGAGGGGATTTCAGTTGTAAGGAATAATATGAATACTCCGCGGTATTTTACTCTCCTTTACTGAGCTATCATCATACAAGCTTCGTTATCCCTTCAAGATGAAAGGGCGAAGTTGACCTCTATCGTAAAGTAAAATTTGATGGCGAAGACTTTCCAAATTCTGGGGCCTGGCTCATCCTGAAGACACCTTTCAGGCACGACAATTCCGTCGGTTAAGTCTCCTGTCCGTACTATAATCCGTCTGCACCAGCGTCTCTACAGTATGCTTTTGTCGTCTGGTTGTAAATTGTCTCATGGACACCCGACAGTCGAGCGGAGGGTAATGTGCACACTGCAGGTGGAAAATGGCACACGACAGAGACCGTGTCCGACCGTGTGCACGAGTGCACGATGCTCATCATCATCTTCATCATCATCATCATGCTTTCCAAGCTAAGGCCCGTCCTTAAATCTGGTTTGGAGATTACGGCCGTCGCGTCGCGTCGCGTCGCGTCTGACCAGATTTAAGGATGAAGAAATCGGCGTACTGCGACGGTGTTTTCGACGGCCCATGCCTACGTGGCTCCACATGCTTGACGTCGTGGCACTTGCTAACACTCGCATCGGTGTTTGAAAGCTTTGCACCTCTCTTACGGAATTCGTGCTTGCCCTAGAGGCGAAATTTTTGACAGCGTATCCGTGGATTTTCCTTCGGGATTTTGCCTCCCGTTTCCTTTCTTTATTACCTGCCATCTCACGTTTCAGCAGGTATGCCAGATCCGTCTTCCTGTGAAGTGAACTTCCGAATAGCCTACTAAAAGGCTCGACAGCATCTTGGGAGAAGCGGGCAATTCCATTCGATGGCACTGGCGTTTGCCCCAGCTTCTGGCCAACGAAACGTGTGGGAATTTTGGAAAGAAATGAGATTCCATATTTCGATTCTCCTGGAACCCTTGGCGCTGTTTTTCCTGAGTATTATTCCAGCGCCAAGGAAGCCATGCTTCTCATGCTTGACTATGGCACTATGAAGCCCCTGACTGGCAGATTCAACTATCCGCAGTTTGATAATGCTCGTGAGCGCAACCGCATTTTTTCCCACTTAGAATGGGGTGGTGTCGCTCATAAGAAGCTCTCACGCTCGTGTAATAATAACTACACAGCTCCTGTGACGTTCACCCTTGGCCCTCGCTACAGGTACGCTATTTGCTCGCAGAATATGAATATGAAGAATTTCGTGAACATGATCCTCCTCCTGTTGTCTTTCCTGACAGCAGACCTTGTGCAGGTACACAGAACCTACTGACTCCGCATGGCCTCGTTGGGGGCTCTATCGTCCCAAGGACGAATTTGTTGTGTCGCCTCCTACAGCGCGCTACCCTTTCGGTCAATTCACCCAAGCCTACAACTCTTGGGTTGGGCAAATGAAGAGGCTGCGCTCGCTTGTTTTTGAACCCTTGCACCAAATTGACTTTCTTCAAGAGTGTCTAACGACGGAAAGTGAGGCTGCGCGTGAAGCAGGGATCCCCTTTCATAAGGGGTACCCCATGTTGCAATCTTATTTCACGAAGGATTTTAGTGCTGTCATTCACGCTGACAAGGGTGACTTGCAGAACACCCTAACATGCCTCAAAAACCTTCACCAAATCCCTACAAGGCATGGGAAGCCTCTTGGTGCTGTCGAAGGGGGGGACTGGTGCCAGGCCTCGCATCGTTGTGGTTTTCAGATCCACGACGAGGATATCTTTTTCTTTAATGCAAACTTTCGTCACGCTTGCTCGGAGGTGCTGCTGACAGGAGATGCTCACCGTTGGTGCTGGGGGGTGTATGCCAACAAAAAAAGCATCACGAATGCTTGGAAGTAGAGTAGTCCCCTTATCTTTGATACTTTCTATGTAATATGATATGCATTACGTTGCACTTCTTTGTATTTTTAGGTTTAGGTTTGTTTCCTAAACCTCCTTCTTTCAATACCCTTGCTTAGGTTTAGGTTTGTTGCCTAAACCCTTATCTTTCTACCCCCCCCTTGGAAAAAAAAAACCTAACATAGTATTACTTTATCTATTTCCAGTTCACAATATCCAATATCACTTATACTTATTCTTATCCCTTACCTTAGTTTATCCCGCCCCTTTGTATACTCCCTGCACTCCTTATCATAACTTATATAACTTATTGCACTCCTTATTATTCTCGCTGTTATTTATCATACATGGGTTGCATCATTATCTTCACACCGCAGTAGCATAACTTTCAAGCGCCTGGGTATTGTGTGGTGCAGGCTATTCGTCCTATGGGGGTTGTTGGCAAGGCCAACGAAGTGTCCTTCTTTTTATTATGTGGACTTTACCGCCGGAGTCGCCAAGGCACGTCCTTCAGCTTCAAGCCTGATCCGTCAGATACTACCTTGATGAAAGAAGACGCCTCTCGATTCAATATGCCAATATTTCGGCGCCTTACCCGAGACGCACCTCGATTCAATGTGTCAATATTTCACAGCGCCTTACCCGAGACTCATCTCGATTTAATATAGCATTATTTCACAGCGCCTTACCCGAGACGCATCTCCATTCAATATGCCAATATTTCACACCGCTCCACCCGAGACTCATCTCGTTTTAATATAGCATTAATTCACGGCACCTTACCCGAGACGCCTCTCGATTCAATGTGTCAATATTTCATATGATAGATATGAAGGATATGATAGCAAGGAAGGATCACAAGCACATATAAGCTAGCACATGTTGATATATGAAAGAACTATTTGAAGTTCCAAAAGTGATACCACTACCAACCATGTAACCAAGCACTTTCAGTTTGGCATTTCTTTCATCCTATGGAGGATTTCGGGAAGGAGGGAGTGTCACAGAAAGGTAACTTTCAGTGGGACCCGGGCTCGTTCCAAGGAAAGGAATAAGAAATGACAAAGCCAAAAGTAAAAGGAGCAAGGAAGGATCACAAGCAGGTTCAAGTGTTCGGTGCACATAAGTAGGTTCAAGTAAGAACACATGGATATACAAAAGATAAGTTTGAAGTTACAAAAATGTTACCACTACCAACTGTCTAACCAAGCTAAGATCTTCCCCTTGGCCTTTGTCTTAATCTCTTCGTCCATGTCTGGATCACTCACAAGGGTTTTTGCTAGCTTCACACTTTCATGTTGTTTCTCAAGTAACAAGGTGGACTCACGGTTGGCCTCAAGTTGCAAACGTGATTGCACATCACGCAATTCCTGTTCCTCACGTTTTTTTTGAATGGCCACCAACTCAGTTTGTTGCTCACAAGCTTTCGCGATGGCGTTGTCAACTGCAGACTCGGAAGGCGTAGGGGGAGTGAACTTCATTTTCTTCGGAGCATCCTCTTGTGAGTCAAGTGTGGACTCACCACCAACACCTTCAGCCAACCCCTTAACAACACGAGAGGCGAAGCCAGCCCCCTCCATTACAAGCCACCAATAATAAACACCAATATCGCACGCTTTGCCCTTGAGGGAGTTCATGTACTTCCACCTCTCAGGCTCGTTTTCGCCACTCCTGGAATAGTTGGCTTTCAGAATGGAAAGCAAAGGACGCATGTCACCAAAACAACTTT